>MU224242.1:2485874-2520095 GCA_018584345.1 Thuja plicata
TTGTAAAGAATGATAGATTGAAAATGTACAAACATGCTATTTGGGATCAACTTGAAATGTTTGATGCTTTTAATATAAATTGGTTAGAAAGGTCAAAAAATATTATGGCTGATTTTCTAGCAAATGTCGCTTTGAAAAATGATGATTTGACCTTACATGGAGTATCAATACTAGAACTCAAAACAAGTCTAGTTGTTCCAGACAACATATACAACTGGCAGGTGTTCCAGGATGATCAATATATTTTGAGGTTCATGCAATGTTTAGATCATCATGAGAACAAAAGTATAGATTGTAGTTCCTTACTAGAACATGATGATGGAAAATATTATATATTTGGAAATGAAGTTGTCCAATTAAGTTCTAATCAGATTCCTAGGGGTTTGGTTGAACTTGAAGCATTGTTTATAAGTCAGCAAAATGATACATCAAAGTTAAGTAATGCCAATATTGAGGATCTAGAAGAAATAAACTTAGGATCTGAAAATAATCCTCAAATAGTTTATATTGAGAAAGGTTTAGATTCTCATGTAAGAATAAATCTGATCAAGTTACTGAGAAAATACAAACATTTATTTTCTTGGTCATATGATGACTTGAAAGCATATAGAGAAGACCTTTTTCAGCATGAAATTCCTTTGAAGTCAGATGTGAAGCAATTTAGGTAGAAATAGAGGCCTATTAACCCCTTGTTGGATCCCAAGATGTAGAAAGAGTTGATGAAACTCAAGGATGCTGGGATAATCCAGCCCATTAGACATTCAATGTGGGTATCAAATCTAGTGCCAGTTAGAAATAAAAATGGTGACATCAGACTATGTGTTGATTTCGGAAACCTCAATATTGCTTCACTGGAAAATAATTATTCACTGCCAAATATGGAAGCAATGTTGCATAAGGTGACTGGTTGTGAATTGTTGTTAATGATGGATGGCTTTTCAGGTTACAACCAGGTCTTAGTTAAGGAGACAGAGCAGTATAAAATTGCATTTACTACTCCATGGGGAACATATGTGTATATCAGAATGCCTTTTGGATTAATAAATGCAGGGGCAACTTTTCAGAGGGCCATGGATGTTGCTTTCAAGGAATTCATAGATCTATTCATGGTTATTTACCAAGATGACTTGACTGCATATTCGAAAAGGGCTATTGATCACTGTGATCACTTGGGTAAAATTTTTAACAAAGCATTACAATATGGTGTTTCACTAAATCCTAAGAAGTGCAATTTTGCAGTTAAAGAGGGGAAGTTGCTTGGACATATAGTGTCTAGGGAAGGGGTAAGGATAGACCCTGAGAGAGTGGAAGCAATTCAAAGAGTGATTTCTCCAAATAATTTAAAAGGTGTGAAATCCTTTTTAGGAAAGATAAATTTTGTTAGAAGATTTATAGTCAATTTTGCAGAAATTGTTAAACCCATTGTAAAATTGCTAAAGAAAGATGCTAACTTTGTTTGGAATGAAGAAGCTCAGCAAGCATTTGAAAGAATAAAAAAGGCAGTGCAAGAGGCTCCAGTTTTGAAATCTCCAGGTTACACTAAGCCTCTCTCTTTGTTTTCATTTGCCTCATTTCATACAATTGCTACCATATTGCTTCAAAAGGATGAACAAGGATTGGAACATCCCATAGCCTTTTATAGTAGATCCTTGCAGGCTGCAGAGCTTAACTATGAAATAATGGAAAAGTAGGCTTATGCATTGGTAAAGGCTGTAAATTCTTTTAGGCCCTACTTGGTTTGTGCTAAGGTGCAGGCCTATGTTCCTCATTCAATAGTAAAAGATATCTTTACACAATCAGAGGTAACTGGTAAGAGATGTAAGTGGATTACAAGAATTCAAGAATTCAATCTTGAAATCAATATCACCAAATTAATAAGAGGACAGGGTTTGGCAAAGCTTATGACAGAAGAGAACTAGGATTTAGTACAGCTAAACTAGATAGAAATACATGACCAAGCTATTACTAGTATAGAAAGGCAACCATATTATATAGATACTGTTTTCTTTCTCAAAAATGCTAAGTGTCCTGATCATTTGTCTGAAAATCAGAAGAGGATTCTGAAATTGCAAACTCAAAGGTATATTCTGATCCAAGGTGATTTGTTTTGGAAGGATAAGAATGGTGTACTATTGTTGTGCCTTGACAAATACCAAGCTGAGAAGGTTCTGACTGAGATGCATGAAGGGGAATGTGGCTGTCACTTTTCTGCTAAAACTACTGCCCATAAGATTTTGAGATCAGGGTATTATTGGCCTACAGTGTTCAAAGATACTTATACACATGTCAGGAAATGTGAACCATGTCAAAGGTTTTCCAATAAATTGAAATTTGCAGGTGCTCTATTGCTGAGTCTAGTGAGTACTGAGGCTCCTTTTGCTATGTGGGGGATTGAATTTATTGGTGAATTTCAGGAGAAGTCTAGTGTAGGGCATAGTTGGATATTGGTTGCCACTTATTACTTTACTAAATGGATTGAAGCTATCCCTACAAAGAGAAAAACAAGAAAGGTGGTTACTGAGTTTCTCATGGATAACATTTTAACCAGATTTGGTGTGCCTAGTAAATTAGTAATGGATAATGCTATGAGTTTCAGATCAGAAGAAATGACAAGTTTTTGTGAAAGGTATGGGATTATAATATCATACTCATCCCCATATCACCCACAGGCTAATGGACAAGCTAAGTCTAGCAACAAAAGCATATTGAAGATACTAAAGAGGACTCTTGAACAAAATAAGAGAACATGACACACAAAATTGAAACTAGCTCTTTGGGCTGACAGGATAACACTCAAAAAGGCAACTGGTAAATCTCCTTTTGAGTTAGTATATGGTTTACAAGAAAGATTACCAATTAATAATCTATTACCTATTTGCCAATTCATACAAGAAGAACATTTAGATGTCTCAGACCAGATGCAAGATAGGATCATACAGTTGATAGAATTAGATGAAACAAGGAGAGATAGTTCGAGAGAGAACATAAAGTTACAGCAAAAAATGAAGTATTTGTTTGACAAAAGGGCTACTGACAGAAATTTTTGGGCTAGTGACTTAGTTATCCAATGGAATGCAAGGGCGGAGGATAAAGGTAAGCAGAAAAAATTTGAGTCTTTGTGGCTAGGACCTTATATTATTTCAGACAATTTTGGCAAAGACACATATCTATTGAAAAATATGGAGGGAGAAAGTTTTGAGTTGCCTATGCATGGGCAATTTTTGAAGCCTTTCTTTGAGTAAAAATTAAAGCAGTGCACAAGTAAATATGTATGATATGTAAATCTTTCCTTTCCCTATTTGTAGGTTTTGTGAATATTTCCCTTTCTATTTTTGTGTTCTGCTCCATTTTTTGGTGTGGTCTGCAACCAGAGATCCAGTGGTTCTTTGCCATAAACTATGTTTAGCCAATCCTCATTAGAGCCACTATTGGTTGTATTCCTAGTTTTGGTCTCTTTGTCAGTTATTTTTGGTCCTCCTGCTTTCTTTGCGCCTAAAAATAGAAGTCTCTCAGTTTTATGTGTCTTCTCTCTGTTGAATTCTTCTGGTTTTCAGGTCAGAACCCATGTAAAATTTGCAAAGCCTCGAAACCCTAGGTCTTATTTATTAGGAAAAACTGAAAAAAAACCTTAAATATTTATCTTACTTCTATTTTGGCGTTACCTTTTTGAGTTCACTTAAGTCATGTGTTAAAATGCTTAGTCGCCTAGTTGCATGATCCGGATGGCATATTCCTTTATTCCTTGAGACTTGGCGATTACCTTATGTCGGGTTGTCTTTAAAATATTTTGAATATTCCTTTTTCTTTTGGAGACTTGGCAGAGCCCTTCGGTCGCGTAGTCTCTAAATGAGAAGATAGGTTAGTAATATGTGACGGGGCCCATAGACAAGTCACGGTGTCATGAGAAAAGATCAGTAGTTAATAGTTTGTCACGAGACTTGGCAATTTCTTCATGTCATGTAATCACTAGATTGCCCTACAGTTAAGTAAGTAGTACATGGTCAGTCACATAGTCTCCAGAAAGAATGGCGGTTAAGTGAAAATGATTGAGACTTCATGACTTACCATATGTAGTTTGAAATTAAACACAGTCGGGTTGTCGCCAGATTGTGATATTGAGTCAACTTTCCCTTCAAAAATATAGAGATGAGCAATGAATGAGACATGTGTCTAAAGGTAAGTTGATTAAATAAGCTTGTCGCGTGGTCTCCAGATGGAAAAAGACTATTTAGCGACTAATAGACTAAGTGTAAAATCCTTTGTTGTCACGTAGTCTCTAGAAGATTTGAAGGTATGATATATTACTCAGCAATTTAACAAAGTTTGTCAGATGCAATGATTCAAAGATCCTACGGTGGTTGCCAAGTCTCCAAATAAAAGTTCCCAAAGGAAAAGGTACTCGTGACTTAGAGATAAGGGCATGTCACATGGTCGCCAGATGAGCCGAAGGGTAAAAAACATGCCGTGTTGTCTCTGAAGGGTAAATCACTTAACATTGGTATTCAGCGATTAGGCGACTAAAGGTAGTCGCATGGTCTTGTAAGGAAAAGTAAGCATTCATCAACATGGAGATAACCATGAAAGTTAAGAGTAATGGTTAGTTGTGGAGTCTCCAAGTAAAACATGAGTTAAACTTTTCTTCCAGCGACTTTGATTTACATAGTCGCGTGATCGCCAGAAGTAAACTGTGGTTAACTAGGACAGGAAAAGTTGCATTGTCGCTAAGTCTCTAAAAGAATCAAAGGTTAAAGACTTAGGTCACTGACAAGGAGATCATACACAGTCACGTAGTCACTTGATATGAAATCATAAGAATAGGTGGTAGTGTCTAACATAACGACATGAATCATTCAACGTCCAATAACAAGCTTGGATATTGATTACTGTGAAAAAAGGGGTAGCTGAGATGTATGACAGAGAACCTATCACAGTAAAACATGTCATCACATTTGATTTTTATAAAGTTTTGCACATATATGAATTTGATTTCCTGTCACACTCAAGGGCTATGGCTAGGTTTTCAATTAATTCACAGCATGCTAAATTGAAGACATGAATTGATGATTTTAAAAATGATGAGCCATGTACTTCAAACAATTATCATAAAGAGTTCATCAAGGATTCATTTTAACTTACATTTCTTTCAGAATTTCAGAGCTAAGAAATACTAGGTATTCTGAGAAGAAAGAAAAAGCTAGGAAGTTGCAAGGTTTTCAGTTGATCAGGAGGCTTTGAATTTCCAAGAATTGTGCACAAAGGAGTAAGGTGAATCTTGGAAATAGATTTGTTTCAATATTAGTGAAGAAGGGATTCAAACACAGCAAAAATTAGTAGAGCAGTCAGTGTGGCTTCTACCTGTGGGAGAAGTCAAGATGCAGATGAAGAGTCCAAGGGGAAATGAAATTTCTCAGATGAATTCCTCAAATTATTGCCAGGCTCAACTCAAAACATGAGCACAAATGCTAATCTACTTAAAGATGACTACTGCAATATCAGAGATGCAAATACTCTCGGGACAATAGGTTTTTCCCTTTTTAACTACTTTTTAAAGAATTCTAATAAACTTATCCCAGTATGAAACCCTTGGTCCTGTGGTTTAGCTAAATTGATAGTTCCTGATGTTTACATAGATGTAGATTTGTTCTTAGGCCTTGCCAGTCATTATGATGTCTTGTCTAAGATGATTAAGAGGGATGATGGCACTACCTTGCTCATCCTAAATAGAAATTCATTCATGCAAGCTTTTGTCTTGTATAGTACCATGTCCACCAAAATTGACATGACTAAGCATGAAGCAACGTACAATTTGAAGCCAGGTATTGCAAGGGAAACATTACAGAAGCACATGTTCAAGGAAGTGATAAAACATCTTGGTCCTATATCTAGGACAAGCCCTTACTACTTCAAGGAGTTGCATTTTTACATTAAGTACATTGCCTATGTCGTATGTAGAGTGCTAGGGATAGATGGGGAAGTAGATAAGATCAATGCTGAGATATTGATGATGGTGCTAGATTTGCAGGAGGTGCATTCTAGCACTAGCTATGATTATATACAGTATATCATTGACAAGATGCATGAGGGATTCATAGCCACTCAGAAGAAGATGAAGGATCCTAAGGAGAAGGAGCCCAAGTTCTTACACTACTCCATCCTCATGCATCTCCTGTTAACCTTTAATTTTGTAATCATGGATGTGAGTAATTTGACCCCTCAGAGGTTCTATCAAGATGGACCTAATCCTACCTAGTTCTGGATAAAGATTTGGAATTATACATCTAGGGATTGTGATTACTATGCGTTTCATAATTGGATTGTATATCCAATAGTACAGAGTCTGGGAATTAGCAGGACAAGGGTCCCTATTAAGGTTATGCAACTGTTGAGGCCTTGTGATTACTCAGATAAATAGGAAGGAGATCATAATTGGGGAGATTTCTTCTTAGAGGAGAACTATACCATAATAAGGGTATATGGATGTATACATCCACCTCATGTCTTGCCTTAACATGTGCCTATAAGAGTTGCTGCAATGGAATTTGTTTGGCAGTTGTTGTTAACAAACAATGAGCACTTTGCATCACACAGAAAGGTGACCATAACCCCTAGATAGTTCAGAATCTTAGATTTTACTATTGGCAAAGGTGCCATTGATGCAGTTAGCTAGTGGTTAGAAATTTGCAGAATGGGGACAACCTCATATAGATACATTGATCCTAAAGGTTTCATGGTAGGAGTAAGAAAATTGTATACTCCTACAATTCCCAATACAAATTTTCATTGTGAGTGTATTAAGGAAGATGCAACAAGGAATATTCTTGATGAAGATGACATCAAGACAAGGAGAACAAGGATCAGGAGTTGCTGAACCTTGAAAGGAAAATTAAAAGAAATGGGTTGGCTTTTGGAGGTTTTTACCCTGACTTGCCATATTTTGACAAAATAAAAGCCATGATTGATAAATTTTATGTGCTTACGGAACAATTGGAAATGGTTCTTGATAAGAAAGGTGCTCAGGAGCCAGATCATTCAGAATCTAAGTATGATAGTGGTAGTGATAGTGACTATGCCTGTCCTACTAGATATGTTCAACCTCAGCAAGATGTTGCTGAGATACCAAAGTTGCAAGGTAGTGAAGGCCATATTGTAGACCTAACAGAGGCCACACAACCTGATGATGTAGAGGAGCCTTTAGCTAAAAGGAAAAAGGTGGAAATAGGCTAGCCTTCTATTGAAAGGAAAGAAAAGAAAAAAGATAAGGCAAGTGCCTTAGTGCCTGGGACTAGGTTATATGATCATAACCTGAGAAAGTTGATTATGGAGCACAAGAAAAAGAAACCTTATATGGAAGAGAATTTTGAATTGCCCCTTAAAGTTGGTGTTGATGAAAGGTTGTTACATCAACAAAAATTTCTAAATGATGATAATTTTATTAAGTCTGAGGAGTTTAAAGACTTCCTAAGGTGGCATAAAAAGGAGCAAATTAGAGCTTAGTTAACTATTGATGGGGAGGAAACTGTAACAAATGAGGCCCTACTAGCCCTACAATCATATGACCCAGACAGTGAGGACATCTCACTTGATGAAGCCAGAAAAATGGTATTGGATAGTGGCATATTGCTTGCTAAGGGTTGGGATTTGGCTTCTACCTTCATGATTGATCAAATAAGTAAGTAGCCAGATTTGAAGATGTCAAGTGAAATGCAAATAGGGGATATGATTAAAGGATTTGGGTATGGCCCAAAATCTCAAGCCTTTGCAATGTAGAACCTTTTCCCTAAGGACCAGAAGCCTCAGCTGGTAAATATTCAAGAAAATATGGTTGGAAATCAAATGGTCTGGTCTGTATAGAATACAAGGGATTCGGAAATATCCCAGATCATGACACATTGGGCACATTTGAATGAGGAAAAAATAAAATAGTTGTCTGACAAGTGTAACATGCTGATAGAGGATACCAGTGCATTGGCTAAAGACTGAGAATTATGCCATATCCAGATGCATCAGCAAGATCAAGTGATCAAGAGATTAATGAAGGAATTAGAAAAGAAGCTTGAGGTGATGTATGTGCCTATGCAACCACAGCCTTTGCAAATTGAAAACAAAGAAAAATCAGAAGAGGTGGTTGAGAAGGAGGATATAGGACAAAAGAAGAATGAAGTACCCTTGAATGTATTAAGGGGAATTCTACTACATAGGATTGAAGTCTTCAAGGATAAGACTGATATTATCCTTAATTCCTATAACAAATTTCCAACTTTGCATGCTGAGGTCATGGGGTATCTTTCCATATTAAACCCCTATTTTACCGAATGGTCTACCAAAATGCAATTATTTGAAAAGTTTGCATCTTTGAAATCCCTGAGATCAAACTTTCCAGAGATAGTGACAGAGGTGGAAGATGAGATCAAAAAGGTTAATGTTTCTCTCTCATTCTTCAAGGGCAAGTTGAATCAAATAGAGGTGAAATTGAGCCTCTTTGTTGCAGATTTTAATAAATTTGTTCCCTCCCTAAGAGGAGAAGATGATCAGGTAAAGGCTTTAGATTCCTAGAGGAGTGAGTTTGACAGCAAGATGCCTAACAATGAGGCATTTATTATAGGATCAGATGTGGACATTGAAGGATTCAATAAGATCTTGGATGAAGCTTTCAAGGAAGAAACTGATATCAATAAGTTTCTAGTTGATGTTAAGAACATCACTGATATTAGATGGGAGAGGCAAAAGGCACAAGTACAAGCCACCCAAGACTTCAAGTGGCCAATCGATGATGAAGTGACAACATGGGAACTGATCACTAGGCCCAAGAAAAAGAAATGCATGGTGGAGGAAGAGATCCTGGCTGACGAATAAAGGTGAACATTTGCCACCTCACTGTTGAGTATGAAGAATGTCAGTTATTACTAAAGAAAAGTAGGTGAGCATGTAAAGACGGTCGCCCAAGTTCAACATAAATGATACCAGCTACCATGAATACTTTCAGAATGAAGTCACCAGATTTAGTGAAGAACAAAGAGTATCTAATTTCATCTTTTGACTTTGTCTTTCCATCGCTTCTTCTTTCTCCTCTTTTGTCTTTTCTATAGTTTTAGGGTTAGGTTTTCTGAGACCATCCAAAGCTTGTAGAATCCTTTTGAAAAGGATTCCAAGATGGTTAAAGACCTATAAATATTCAAAAGATTGTAATTATAAGGGAGATGAAATATATTGTAAAATCAGACTTTCTAAATTTGTGTCTGTGTTTTCAAGCTTCAAAGCTTTTCCATGTATGAAAGAAGGATCACATCAATAAAATACGGTGCGATTTTACTCTTCTCTATTGTTGTCTCTTTATTTCCTATGTATGATTTTTTATGCGTAAGGTTGTAAGGCAGTCTGAAGCATTTTGGTGAGAAGTTAACTATTTAATTACTTGCAAGTTTCTTTCATGTAAAGAACTAAGTTTTGTGAGTGGTTTTAGGAAGCATATCAGTATTTAAAGATTTGGTATAGTATTTTAGAGGTAACTAGATAATTTTTGAGGTAGTTTATCTAAATTTCATGTAAGTTGTAAGGCAGCTTACAGTGTTTTATTTATATGAGACTTGGGCTTATTAACTCTGTAACCCAAAGGATAGGCACTGATCTAGGTTTTGGTCTGATAATCCATCATCATCCAAGTTTTCAAAATTATTCAAAATTATTTCAACTAAAACACTTCTATTACTAAGAACAATCAAACTGAACTCATTAAGGACTTATGTTAGTAGGATAGTATCCATTTTAGTGATTCCTTGAAGAGTGAATCATTAGGTTATCTCTCCTAAAAAAAAAAGGGAGAAGGATGCAAATCCTTGTCTCATTGGTTCATGTTATCAAAACCATAGCCTAGCTTATAATACTCTATTTCAAATTAATCATTGCAATCTCTAAAGTATTCTAGAAGTTGTTATAGTGAGGTTTTAGGTGTATAGCCAGTGAATGAATTAATCCACCAAATACATAGGCTGAAATATCAATAATCTTTAAAAGGTAATACCTGCCTAAGTCTGTGGAGCTCAAAAATGAAGAAGGATATTATCCAATCCTTAGCAATTATCCTTTCTCTTGCCTAAAAGAGGTTGCACTCAACTATATGAGGTATACTATCATCATTAGGTAAGTGTTGCAAGAAAAAGTGCTAACAAAACCTATGCTCCTTCTCTTTGGGATCCTTCATCTTCTTCTGTGTAGCTACAAATCTTTCATGCATCTTATCAATGATGTACTATATGTAGTAATAATTGGTGCTAGAATGCACCTCTTGTAAGTCAAGTGCCATCATCAAAATCCTAGTGTTAATCTTCTCAGCTCCTCCATCTATCCCTAACACTCTACACAGGGCATAGGCAATATACTTGATATAGAAATGCAGGTCCTTAAAGCAATAGGGTGTTGTACTGGGTATAGGAGTAAGATGGTTCCTATCCTCCTTATGCATGTGTTCCTATAATTGACCCCTAGAAATCCCATGCTTTAACATATACCTCTCCTCTTTCTTAGTAATATTTATTTTTGTGGACATAGTACTGTATAATCCAAAGGCTTGCATAAATGAGTTTCTGTTCAAAATGAACAGGGCAATGCCATCATTTTTCTTAATTGTCCTAGACAGGACATCATAGTGACTAGCCAAACCTAGAAACAAGTCTACATCTATATAGATATCAGGGACAATTAACCTAGCCATACCACAAGTCCAAGGGTTTGATATTGGGATGGATTTATCAGAATTATTATAGAAGTAGTTATAAAGAGAAAAACTTGTTGATCCTAGAGTGTGAGCATCTCTGACCTTGCAGTAATCATCTGTCAGCACATTCGCATTGGCCCTCTTATTTTGTGTGGACCACAACAACAGTGTCAGGAATTCATCAGAGTAATTCCTCTTTCCTTTTGCATCATCATCTACTTCATCACTTCTCCCAATGGTTGAAGCCACACTGACGGCCTTACTCATCTTTTCTTTGTTTCAATCCTCTCTTTTACCAATATTGAAACAAATCTTCTCTTAGGACTCACTACTATTCTCTGTGCACTATTCTAGTAATTTAAGGCTTGACAATCAATTGAGTACTCTACAATTTGACCAATTTCTACTTCCTGAAAATAAAAGACCTAGTACTTCTTCACTCTATAATTCTGAATGCAAGATAAATTGAAAATGAGCTTTTAATCAATTCTTTATGGTAACCTTTTCAAGTACATAGCTCATCATTTAAAAAATCATCAATTCTGCTTTCAATTCAGCACGCTATGAAATTAATTGAAAACCTAGTCATAGTTCATGAGTGTGACAGGAAATCAAATTCATATATGTGTATCCTCATAAAAACACTTATAAAATTTGAAGGAGGTGACATGTCTTCATATGATTGGTCCTCTGTCAGACATCTCAGCTACCCTTTTCACATAGTAATCAATATTCTAGATTGTCATTGGACACTGAATTATTCATGTTGTCATGTCAGCTACTGCCACCTTTTCTAAAATTTCATATTTAGCGACCACGCGACTGAGTAATATCTCCTTGTCACTGACCAAACTCTTTAACCCTTAATTCTTCTAGAGATCTAGCGACTATTTTATTTTCTTTTCCTGGCTAACCATAGTCCACTTTTGGCAATAACGCGACTGAAGGAATCAAAGTCACTAGATAAAACACCTAACTCAAATTTTATTTAGAGACTCTGTGACTGATGGTTATCTTCATCCTTTACACTTATCTCCAAGTCGTTGGATGTTATTTTTCTTTACGAGACCCCATGACTAACCTTGGTCTCTCAATCGCTGATTACAAATGTTAGTTGACAAATCTTTCAGAGACTACATGACTGACTTCAACTTTTGACTTTAATTCAGAGACTTCATGACAAACAGTTATCTCATTTTCACAAGAACTTTTACCTTTAAGCTATTTTAGTTAGAGACTTCACGACCACCTTTGATCTTTTCATCTTTGCATCCGACGACTCGGCTAAGTCGCTAAGTATTCTTTAATACTTTAAATTTTTTGGAGACCATGCGACTAACCCTCATCTTGTGAATTATGGACAAGTGTTCCTTCTAACCATTTGTCTCTGAATTGCTGAATAAACATAGACTTAGCATCTTAATCCAGCGACTACTCGACTATCTTATACTTCAAAGTGCATGCGGTTTGTCGTGAAGTCTTAGCATCTTTCATTTAACTGTCATCTCTTTTGGAGACTATGTGACATGAACCTTTCAACGCATGACTTAACTGCATCCCAATTTGGAGACCCCATGACTAAACTAATCACTAAGTCTCATAAACATTTGCTAACTGCTGGCTTCTTCACGTGACATCCCAACTTAACTATTTTTCATACTGTTGTTTGCTGACATGCTTCTTTATTTGGAGACTTCACGACTAAAGGGCTCTGCCAAGTCTCTAAAAACATAAAGAATATTCTGTTTAATTAAGAGACATCTCGACAATAGTTAATCGCCAATTCTCGTAACAACAATGAATATGCTGTTAGGATCACACGACTAGGTGACCATGGTAAAAGATACATGACTTAAGTTGTTCAAAAAGGTAACGCCATAATAGAAGCCCGATGAACATTTTTAGGGTTTTTTAGCATTTTGGCTTTAATATAGGACCTATGGTTTTGAGGTTTTGCATTATTCATGAAGATTTTGACCTAAAAACCCATAAAATTCATAGGGATAAAATGAGGATGAGACACTTCTAACTTAGGAAAGGAAAGAGCATGAGGATCACAAATTTTTTAGGGCAAATGGACCAGAACTAGGAATACAACCAACAGTGTGAATCTGGTTAGCAAAAAGCTACACCACTATGGTTCTCACAACCAAGTATAAGGACATAAGAAAATTTCTCATCCAACAACATAAATTAGATCACCTTGAAGGTAAAAAAATTTCATAGGTCCAACCTTATCATATGATACAAGCATAATTTGATCAAATCATATAGTGAGCTCAACCAATCACATAAAGAAACAAAGAAGTATCTAGAGCTAGAGAAAGGCATGACAAGAAATCTCATCCAACTATAGAGAGGCACTAATCCAATATAATGCTAAAGACACATCCATAAGGTAATATTTTGGAAGAAAAATGAAGATGCACTACACAATATCTATATGAATCTAAAATAAAATTTTAATTTTAATTATGAAAATATGAATTAAAATCTTAGTTTAATAACTAGATTCAAATATAGAGTCTTATTAGCATCCAAATACGACTCAAGTATTATAAATAGGAATGTAATTTAAATCTCAATTTCAATGGAGATTAATTATAGAATATAATACAAATTTAACAAATAGATAAAAGCAAATCAATCAATGGTAAATTGTAACAATCAAATTAAACAAGTCAATCAATCACAATGAAAGGAAGATATATATATCTTCTAATTTAAAAATTTAGTTAAATATTTTATTCTATAAATAATTGATTTTGATTTTATATTCTAATCCTTGTTTATCTCATTTATCCACGTATATTTTCATATAAAACTGTAGTAGTTTGAATTTTTCAGTTTCATATATAAAGATATAGTAACAACATAAGGCACACCTCGCAATTTGGATTCTTCTTAAATCACATTTTATTAATTATATTAGAAAATATACAATATTGAATAGCATGTGAGGAAATTATCTTTAAAGGTTAATTTTCAATAGAAATTGGAAATACTTATATGTTATACAAGTTCATTAAATTTTAAAAATGAAGAATATTTTGGGGATTAAAGAGAAAAAGAAAACCACAAAACTCTTGATTCGATGGTCTACAATTACGAAGAAGGAATTATATACACTGTAGAGCTACTAAACCATTGGGTAATGACGGTAGTTCATTGTAGGAATAGTGAAAGTAGAAGAACATGTAGGTAATGTAACAATACATTGTAACATTTCCACCTATTAAATTAATCCAATAGATATATCCTTGAAACAATTGATAAATTATTTGTAGCCCAAATATTCTATCACACTGATTTCACACACTTCATAATCATCTAATAAATTTCTAATGTACTTCAAACATTATAGAACCTTACTCACCAAATTATACCCTTCTATAAATGATTTATTCTACCTTATTTATCATCGACAACATTCCAAAACATTGGTTGGGTTAGATAGATAGGACCCAATTGATGAAATGTGCAACACGAAATAGATCAACCTTAATTCTATATAACAATATAAAAAAAGAGTTACAAATAAAGAAATAATTAATTTAAAATCCAAATTTCTCATACCACATCTTCCAAATAAAATAAAATTGGTCAAGATCAACTACAATTGAAGGAACATAACTAGTCAGCTTAACTATCAATACGACCATTGTCAATACTATCAACTATTTGTCCCAGCATAGAGAATTGAAAAAAATCATGGTGAACACCATACATAATACATATTATATTATAAATATTTCATTTATTATGTCCAAAAGTAACTAATCATTAAATGTTACTGGACAAAAAATTATTTCACCAAACAAACAATAACAATGTACACTTGATAGACAGTGTGTTCTTCAACAAATTGAATATCATGCATCAAAGAATCAACAATGTCAAAAACAAAATCACTCGTTAAATATACTATCCTCAATATATCTCAAAAACTTCATAGCCAAATTATGCCCTTTTGTGGAATGGAGACCATTCTATTAAGCCAACTATAAAAGCCTTGTGTTGATAGATAGTGATACAGAGGGTTTGGTACTCTAGTGTTTCCTTCACTCAATATCCTTCTTTCTCTATCCTAACCATCCAATCGTTATTTATTTTTGATTCTCCAAAAAATAGGATCTCCAAGACCCTCACTATCAACTTCTCCTCTAAGGTATAGTTGATCTTTTGAAGATTCCAAAGTTTCTAGGCTTAACTAGTCCAACTAGTTCCTTAAAAGCCTAGTCTTCTTCACTAGATTTCCTCCTAGAATCCCAAACCCCTACTTAGGATCTTCCCTTACATCAAATTAGACTCTTATCTATCTTCTTGGCCCATCAAAGGTCATTCTGAACCATGTCCCACACTTCTAGACACATTACCAATCCAATTGGTCTCAATTTCACTAGGAGGCCTAATTTCCTATTTCCTAGTAGGTCTAAAATCACTATTTTTGGCCTAATGCTCCCAAAATATCCAAATTAATCCACAAAATACCTTGAAAATATTCAAGTTATCTATGAACACTATCATAATCCAATTTCCTGACTTTTGGATGCACCCACAACCCTAGTTTCTAACAGACCCTTGTTTTTAGCCTATTATTTACGCCTCTGGACCAGTCAGGATAAATAATTGCCAAATTGAACTTCAAAATTTGCTTCACCATCCACCAAATTTTTCATATTAAAGGAGACTATTTAGGGCTTACAAAAATTCCTCTAAGTTTGTTTCCCAAGATCATGAGTGCTCGTGTCAAATCCTTCTTATCCCTGTCCTGGCTCACCAGTTCCCAACAGTCAGCCATAGGGATTCAAACTTGGTCTTGAAACCTTATTGAAAACACAAAAATAAAAACAAAAACCCTATGTAAATACTCCAACCCTACTTTCCCCATGGTTTTAGTCAATTCCACTTGTGGGTTCTTAGGTTAGAGCCATTTCTAACTCTGCAACACTGGAAGGTCACTTACAGACCAGTGACTTACAAAATACTCTAACTTTACACTAGATGAACTTGAAAGAAAAATATATATTTCATATGAAATATAATTGAAATAAATACACCCCCATGGGGTTTTATCTTCTATTCGAATCCATACACAACCATACAGTAGCAAGAAAACAATGCAAATTACAAGAATGGTGTCTCAGACATCCGTACAAAAGTACCAAAAAAAATGTTGCAATAAATTTTTTTATTAACCATCTCAAATAATCAAATCCATGATCATATAATAAGCATGGGAAGTTACAAATTCTCTATCTTCATTTTTTCCATTTCTTGCAAAATTTGCTCATGCAGCTTTTCAAAGTTTCGAGTAGCTTTTCAAAGTTTCTAGCAACTTTTTTCATTTTGAGCATTTTGACTCATTTTGTCAACTCGATGGGTGAGTTTTACTTTCATGACCCTAGGTAGGATATGTAGGGTCCTAAAACACATATTAAACCCAAATTACCTCAAAATACCAAATTTCACTAATTTAGGCCAAAATGACCCTAAATCACCTAATGAGCGCTATTGGCTCTTACAATCATTAAGTTAAATAACATTATATCCAACCTATTGGATCCTATGAAAAACCACAAAAAAACACCTAATAAAACCCAAAAACATGCTAAAACATCAAAATGGGAGGTTCCCTACACCATACTCCCCTGGGACAAATAAATCAAGTCCCTTGAGTTAGGAGGTCTTCAATGGTGACCCCATGCCTCAGAATATCTACCTCTGTCATCCAAGAGGCCTCAGCTTCAGTTAGTCCCTGTCATTTCACTAGATACTCCTTGTAAGTACCCTTCCTTGTCTTCTTTATCATCTTAGAATCCATAATACTATCCAATTACAGAGGAATAGGTGTAGGGACACTAGTATAATTGGCCCCTATTTTCGATGAAAATTGGTCGAACTATCTACCCAAATTGGTCGAAAGACCCATAAATTTCTTTGTCGGTATTTTTCTGGTCAAAAGATCAACACATCCTTGTTAATGACAAAATTTCTACCCAAACTTGGTCGAAATTGGCATCTTGAAATGTCCATATTATTTGTCAAAATGTCCATATTATTGGTCAAAATGTTTGACCCATCCAACCAAGATGCCAAACAAATGACACAAAATTTTGACATAGGATGGTCAAAACGTAAACTGACATAAGTTTATGTTTCGACCAACAGATGTCAAAATTTTGACAAAAATTGACGCATATATTCGACATGCAATGGTCAAAACATAAACCAGCAAAAGTTGATGTTTCGACCAAGTTTGGTCAAACTATTTGACTCATCTAACCAGGATGCCAAACCCATGACACAAACTTTCAACATAGAATGGTCAAAATGTAAACCAACCTAAGTTGATGTTTTGACCAAGGGACATCGAAATTTCAACCAAGGGACATCAAAATTTCAACCAATATTGAATTTAGAAAAAAAAAAAATTATGAAACCAAATAGCCTCAGTTTTGTTACTCGGCTTCAATAGAAGATGGACCAACAACAAATTGCTTCTTTCTCTCTAACAAACAAGTCTTGAAATAAGTGAGAAGCTATTAGTTGAAGTAGACTTGCAATCTAGAGAATTACTTACACAATCTAAATTTGTGTAGTCCACTGAGTTGAAATCAATGTTCATTGTGTAGTGAATCCCAAAATTTTGAGTACCTTGATTGTAGTAGAGAATTTCTTTGCTACTTTGTAGTGCAACCCATGTGGGCATGGTCTCTTGATTCATGTGTGGGCCCCATGGGTTGCACTATAAAGTAGCCAAGCAATTCTCTACTACAATCAAGGTACTCAAAATTTTGGGATTTACTACACAACGAGCATTGATTTCAACTCGGTGGGCTACAAAAATTTAGATTGTGTAAGTAATTCTCTGGATCGCAAGTCTACTTCAACTTATAGCTTCTCACTTGGTTCAAGATTTGTTTGTTAGAGAGAAAGAAACAATTTGTTATTGGTCCATCTTCTATTGAAGCTGAGTACCAAAACTGAGGCTATTTAGTTTCAGAATTTTCTCATTGAGTTTGGTATTCAATCTAAACAACCATCAATCATATTTTGAAACAATCAATGTCCTACTCAAATCTCATGTATCCCAATTCCTTCAAAATGGAGAGTACATAGATTATTTCATGGAAAGAGTAAGGGGAACCGACTTGTTCAAAACCCTAGTATTTTCTTTTTCTCTGTATGGTTGACAACCAAGAATAAGTGGAGTTGACTTATTCATCTGCATTGGATTATGTGAATTTGAGTGCATAGATGTAGCCTCAATGTTAATCTCATCGAGAATTGTTGTATTTGACGTTCTGGGCTTGTTTGATTCAGCAAATTCACTATTTTGTTTTGAATCTAAAATAGCACTAAGTATCATTCGATAGCCATCCACAGGAAATTCTCCATGGACTGGGATTTTCTATCTCGAATAAAAAAAAATTTATCAGCGCAAATTTATACACTGCACATTTCAAATATATTTTGACATCCGCATCTTCAGTACATATATTATTTCAAAATACACAAAATGAGTTAAGTTTTTTCTGCAACTAGACAATTTGGAATTGAGGACTCTAAGAAAGGAAGCCTAAAAATGAACACAATAAATTGTACACTAGGGCCTAAAATAAAGTGCCAAGAATGACAAATTTCTATTTCAATAATAGTTAGAAACAAAAATATCCACCTTGTATAAATCCTAGACCATAGTTTTTATTCTTTCCTGGTTCAAGCTTTGCTTTATTGCCTCATACTTTTGGACCTTTTCTTGTAAAGATTTAATGTATTCAATAACCTGGCTAAGACATGCAAATGAAGATATGGACTCAAGGCCAATACCGTGCTCTGCAATACTACATTGTTGATGGGCCTCTATAGTTCATTTCATAAATTAGAAAGAAAACCCAACAAATCTACATAGGATTACCTCAAGAAGAAAGGATGCTTTGTCTCTCTTTTGATCACTGTGTGGCACCGAATCTCTTAGTCTCTGAAACCTCAATCATTAACAACACAGACAACTTGTTACATTAGAATTCTAAAAACATTCCACAGGCACTCCCTAAATTAATTGACAAGATATTCACCAAACTTAAAAGAGATTACCCTTTATCCTTCAATTTTGGGTACAACATTCGAATATAAACAAGTATTTTGCAAGATGGATTAAATTCCAAGCATATTAATGATATATACAAGTTATTTGTTAACCATTGCAATATTGTAAACGATAAGCATGACAAACTGTCAGACTCGACAGAGCTAGCAAACACTTCTTTATAATGAATAATTTTATACAGGCATTCTATTGATTAAAAACTTGCAATATCTTTCAATGAATGAATCAAATTAGTCATAAGGAAAGTTTTTGCAACCAGATAAAAGAATGTGAAAAATTAGAGATTTTACTTGTACAATCTTCTTATGATTATGGAATCCACCCAGTCATTTCCCTCCACATGTGATTGGACCATAAGTTAACACAAAATTCAAGGCACTTAATCAGAGGCCCAATCTGCCACATAGGAAAAATCCAAAAAAACGGTGAAGAATGGCTTCTTTTGTTTGAGGTGTTGGAAAAACATGCAGCATTGATGATTTTCAATTCTATTTTTTGAAATTAATAGCTTGCTCTATTTGAATTGAAGTGACCCAAAACAGGTTTATGAATGGAGATTTAGGTTGTTGAATAGTAGGTTAGAAGACTCTTTGATGACCACCAATTGCAGATAGAACAGCTAGATTTAGTAAATTTTCATCAGCAGAGACTATGGTTCATATTTTGATGAGGTTTTAACAAACTTTCATCAGCAGAGACTATGTTTCAGATTTTGATGAGGCTCCCCACACCCTCAATGCTTCACATTCAATTGATGTGTCCAAAGATGACACTGCTTTCGTAAGATCCCACCACACAAATGGAGCTGCAAATAATGCATATGCTCCTATAGCCAATGCTCTTACTATACCATTAGAGTAGAATGGAAAATCTATTGCAATGTGTGACCCAAATATACCCAACCAAGGGGTAAAAATTGGCAAACTTGGGAGTAAGAATGCATTTTTAAGAACAACCCCAATAGACATGGAGCCTAATAAGTAAAGCCCCCAGCCCATTACAGGGTGAGCTATTCTAGGAACAAGGAAAAATGGTAGTAGATAACTTCCCACCATACAAGTGAGAACTAGTACCTTAAGAAAATTTGGGTAGAGTAGAAAACCCTGCTCAGGTTTCATGAGGCAAAGCTTCGACAAAAAGGGATGGAAACCCTTAAAAGAAATTATGGAAACCATGTAAAAGAGTAACTCCAGGAGAATCAAAGGCATCTCTATACCATACCTACAAAGAGCTCATATAAGATAAATGCACATTCAATCAGAGATAATTGACTGTGCCAGGAAGCGAAGCTTTCCTTACCCTATTGTTTGAAACCTCTTGTCATGCCAAGAAATCCCTAGAGGCAGAATAGGCCATGACCACCAATACCATGGCTTCAACCAAGGCACACTAGGAAAAGTGATAACACTATTTGGTCCACAAGGTACATGCCAGTTCAACTTCAAGTCTACAAAATAGAACAAATACCATCACTTTTGAATTCACTAATCTTGTCAAATTACTTCTATAGTCCTTACTATAAGCATGCATAAAAAGTATCATTTTATTGATCTATGATTTGTTCATCGAAAAACACTATAGCAGAGAGAATATTTGTTTGGGAGCCTTGGTATAGGGGTTCATATGCCTTCTCAAGTATAGGTACATCAAGACCATCTTCATCATCATTATCAAATGCACTAGTACCATCAGCATGATCATCTTGATCAGCTGCGCCAATACCATCTTCTTCAATCATGTCGTCTAGCACATTATCAGCTACGCCAATACCATCATCTTCAATTGTGTTCTCTACCATGGGATCATCTTCTTCCATAGGAGCGTTATCCTCACCTTGGATATTCACACCTCTATGTTCCTCTAGTTGGAAATCCACATTCACCAATCGATGATAATCATTCCCCCCTTCAATGTGACCATATTTCCTACAATGACTCTCAACTATTGTGATTAGAATTATTTGATTCTTTAAGCCCTTACACTTTTTGCAAGGTTAATTACATTTATCAGGTTTTCTTCAGAACTAAGACCATAATCTAGCAATTGTCTCATTATTTTGTTCTTGGTTTATATTTCCAAATTCTTTTCTTCTTAGGTTAGTAACAACATACATCATTATTCAAAACTGCTCTACAACTCCTCAACTCTAGGTTCTTACTTGTTTTTTTTTTGAATGTTGGATTCTGCCTCAACCCCTGATCCGCTGGGGATCTAGGGGGTGACTACCCGGACTTGTTCCTAGTCCTATCTAGGAGTGAAGATTCTAAACCCCAGTCAACTAGGGTTGGCCCTTTTTCCTCTACGCTGGTGGACTCGCCTAGTTTCCTGATTGGTGTTACGGTGTCCCCTTCAAAGCTTGTGGAGGTGGACAATGTTGGAGTGTTGGGGGGATGGAAAAAGGTGGTGTTGGGATCTAGGTCTCCTGACACCCTTGATACACCTAAATTCTTGGCTGGAGAATTCATTCCTAAAATCTCTATCCCAGATGGAGTTGTGGAGGAAATATCTGCTACCCTACACCTTGCTCTTATTAGGAGGTTTTTTGCCTTTAGGCCCACCATAGAGATGGTGCGCAGTTGGTGTATAACCAAATGGAAAGTTAAAGGATCCCTGTCAGTTTCTTCTCTTCCAGGGGGTCTGTTACTATTTAGATTTAATGCTGAGGTGGATTTTACTAGTGTTTCATCAGGGAGCTGGTACTATGGGAAGCACGCTCTTCTGATGGCTAAATGAAAGCCTAGATTTAACCCAGAAGTTGAACTACAAAAAACTGCTCTAGTGTGGGTTTGCCTTCCTAGTCTTTCCCTAGAATTATGGGATGATAAACTGGTTAGATGGATAGGGAACACCTTCTAAAGTTATATGACAGCTAACACAGTTACTATGACTAAGTCATGGCTCATGTTTTCCATATTTTGTGTTAATGTCACTATGAACAAGCCCCTTCCCAAATTTGTACTACTTAAGTCCAAGTGGGGGAACTGGAACTAGGCCATTGTTTATGAAAATACCACCCTACACTGACAAAAATGTGGGAATAATGGGCATGTGGTGACAAACTATAAGGGCTCCACCAGGATGGAGGAACAACCTGACACGTGCTCCCCTCCTAAGTTTGAGAAAGTTAGTGAGTCCTTCCAAGCTGTGCCTTCGGTGGATACCATGGTTGAACAACCTTCCCTTGGCAGGTTCCCCCCCCCCCATGTTGGTGGGCTAGTGGTGTAAGGGTCAGAAAAGAACATAAAGGCCGAGAAGATTGAGGTCTTAGAAAAAGGGTTGGTGAAGGAAGGGTCAGAAAGGAACACAGAGGCGGAGAAGGTTGAGCCATTAGAAGAAGAAGATATTTTCACAGTTAACACTGAAGTTGGGATGGGTATAGCCCTTGAAGATGGTGAAATGGTCATAGTCTTAACAAATGTCTCCAACTCTCTTGTTAACATTCCTAAAGGTCTAGTTTCCAGTATGGTGAACAAGATATGAGAGGCTGGAAGTTTTTTGAGGGAAAAATTTTGGGGAGAAACTTCTTCCACCCGGCAATGTGGATCAGAAATTGGGGTGGGGATGATGAGATCAACCTCCTTGTCACCCTCAACTTCTGCTTTCAACTGGTCATAGCCTAAAAGGAAAACTAGGAGCAAGAAGATGGATGAAGGAATGGAGTCAAAAAAGAAGGTAGATGTGGGAAGTGAAAAAAAAGTTGGACGCCTGATAGCTAGGGTGGCCAGAGCTAAGAAAGTAGCAAGGGCCATTGCCAGTGGAAGGAAACTAATGCTGGAAGACTCTCAAAAAGGTAAAAGATGAATTTTCTATCATGGAACATAAGGGGCATGAACAATCCACAAAAATAGTTCACTTTGAAGAAGTATATTATGGATCTCTGAGTTGATATGGTTCTCATCCAAGAGGTTAAAATGAAGTACCATAACTTTGCACCACTGGTTGATAAAATTTGGCTAGGAGTGGACTTTTTGTATAGTGAAGCTGATGGGGCTTTAGGTGGTGTTGCTAATCTCTAAAACCCTAGTAAGTTATCTAGGAACATTGTGGCTTCTTCTCATAACTTTCTTGGTGTGTTTTTTACTTGGAATAATTCTTCCTGGTATATGTTCAACATTTGTGGCCTGAATTCTAGAATTGAATGGGGTAGAGTCTGGGGGGAAATCTCTTACCTCATTGATGCTGATCATGATTACCCTGTTATGTGAGCTTGGGATTTTAATTCTCCCTTTTTCCCTTCTAACAAATTGGGGGGGTCCCAATATTATTCTGATAGTATGCGGGAGTTGGCTGATTTCATGAGGATAAGTGATTTGGTCGATATTGAGTTATAAGGAACGGGTTTTAATTGGTCTAATAATAGAAAAGGTAGGCACCTTATCTAGGTTAGGCTAGATAGATGGTTGATCTCTAGTGGGTGGGATATTTCCCCTATGATTGGCCTCTCCCACCTCCCAAGGACCGTGTTTGATCACTCTCCTTTGATTCTTGACTGGGAGGAGAAAGCCCATGCTGGACCCCAGCCATTCCGCTATGAGATCATGTGGCATTCTCACCATGAATTTGAAGATTGTATAAAAAGGTGGTGGAATACACGTATTAGGGGAATGACTATGTTCAAAATTTCTAAGAATCTCAAAATTATCAAAAGGGAGGCCCACGGGTGGAGCAAAACTAAGTTCGGGGATATTTTCCAGTGTAAGAAAGAGATAGAGGAAAAACTTAAACTCCTCCAAAATGAGATGGCCATGGGAACTTCCTCTTGGGAAGCCATTATTGAGGAAGAAGGCTGGAGGAAAAAATGGAAAGATAACCTCAAGAGGGAGGAAATTTTCTGGAAGCAACGATCTCGTATCCAATGGCTCAAGGAAGGTGACCGCAACTCGACTTTTTTCCACATATCTACTTCAATCCATAAAAGAAGAAATACAATTAAATCCCTGGCTATCGGTGGGGTGGTGATGACTGAGGAAGAGGACATGGGTAATCATGCTATGGATTTATTTTTTGACACTTTTAGAAGTCTGATATGGAGGGGGTAGATTTTGATAGCTCTCATCTACTAGAGGCTATCCTGACTATTGTTTCTAGAGAAGAGAATGATATGCTGCGATCCCAAGTTTCTGAAGAGGAAGTCAAAACTGCGGTTTTCTCCATGGGTGCTTTCAAATCTCCCAACCTAGATGGATTTCCCCTGGCTTTCTTCCAACACTTCTGGGATGTCATAAAGTATGATATTATCCATGTTGCTCATGATTTTGTTAGAACTTGAAAAATTCTCAAGAGAATTAATAAAACTTACATTGTTTTGGTCCCTAAAGTTCAAGACCCCAAGGAACTAAGTGATTTCTAGCCTATTAGACTCTATAATACTATTTATAAAATCCTATAAAAATTTATCACAAATAGGATTAAACCTCTCCTGGGTAAAATAATTAACCCCAACCAGAAGGGGTTTGTTCCGAGAAGGCAAATCCTAGACGCGGTTATCACTACCCATGAAATTATTCATTTGATGGAAAGAGGTAAAAATGCTGGCATCAAACTGAAACTGGACATTTCTAAGGCATATGATAAGGTGATTTGGAAATTCCTATACAGGGTGCTAAATAAGCTTGGCTTTCATGCCAACTTCATAAGAATCACCAAGGAGGCGGTGGAGACTATTGAATTTGTAGTTCTTGTAAATGGTTCACCTTAGGGGTCCTTTAATCTAGAGAGGGGCTTACGCCAAGGTGACCCTCTATCCCCTTATTTTATCCTCCTTGTTGCTAAGGTGTTGGCTCATAATTTATTGAGACTGGAGGCTTCTAGACACATTGTTGGATTTAAACCAGCTTCCACTCTTCCTCCCGACATCATTCAACAATTTGTGGATGACACATTTCAATTTGGGAAAGCTTGTATTAGAGAATCAAGAGAATGGAAAGCTCTGCTAAATGTTTATGCAGAGGCTTTAGGTCAGGTGATTAATTATAGCAAAAGAAAAATTTACTTCTTTAATTCTAAACGAAGAACCCAATTGAAAATTATGGAATGTATTGGTTGTAAGGGTGGTATGCTTCCCGACACCTATCCCAGGCTCCCTCTCACTATGAAGGAAGTCTTTGACCCTTTCTGGAACTCCATCCTTGAAAAAATGAAGAAAAAATTGGCCGGATGGAAAGGTAAGGTCCTCAGTAATGCGGGGAAGCTCCAACTTCTGGTGGCGGCCCTTCAAGGAATACATGTTTACTTCCTCTCTCTTTTTAAAATCAATGATAGAACACCGGAGAAACTGGAAAAAATCCAAAGGAACTTTCTATGGTTCGAAATGAAGGAAAAGGCTAAAATGAACCTGGTTATCTGGTATACGATTTGCCAACCAAAGAATGTTGGAGGGCTGGGAGTTAGAAAGATAAAAGATCTTAATAAGGCACTAATTACTAAACTTGGTTGGCAACTTTTTAGAGGAAACTCTGGTTGGTGTAAAATTCTGAATGCCAAATACTACTTAAATGACCAATTCCCCTTGGGCCAAAACTACCCCCACTTGCTCTAAATTCTGGAACTTCATGGTGAAAAGTAAAGGTATCCTCCTCAAAGGCTTAAAATGGGTGTTGGGGGATGGCAAGTAGATACATTTTTGGGAGGACTAGTGGGTGGGGGATAAACCTATCAGTAGAAACAAACTTGGTCTCCTAAGGGATCATTTGATTTCTCATTTTGGTAACAAATTTAGTGACTACATTTCATAGGATAAGAAATGGAAAATCCTTTCCAATGCTTACCATGGCCAGGAGCATGTTCTGCAGGTCACAGCAAATTGGGGGAGGTTATGGTAAAATATCCTTATCTTGCTAACATTAAGGTATTGGTCGATGAGATGAGTTGGGGAAAGGTTTGGTTTCCTCAGCTCATCCCCAAAATAAAATTTTTTTAGTGGACTGCTCTTCATGGAATAATCCTTACATTGGAAAACCTCCAGAAATAGGGAGTCCAGCTGGTCAACAAGTGTGTTATTTGTAAAATGCGGGCTGAGACAATAAATCATATTCTTATACACTTCCCTTACGCTTCTCAGGTGTGGGCCAAAATCATGAAAAAACTGAAGCTAGACTAAGTCTTTTTGGAGCACTTAGACCAATTTATCAATAACTAGGGTCACATAGCTGAGCACCCTCTCATCAACATCCTTTGGTGTCTATTACCCCCACATATTTGTTGGAGTTTGTTGGTGGAGTGGAACAATCAAATTTTTAGAGGAGAGGACAACAATGTTGAAGGAACGGTGTGGCTGATTGTGAATCTCCTGAAGGAAAACCCAGAAACTTGCTACTGGAAAATCCCCCTGCCCCCCAAGGGATTGGAGTGTATGATAGCTAAGGAATTGATTCTTCCCACCTCTTTCTACATGACAGACAACTCCAAAATTTTGACTAGACTAAAAACTAAATGGTCGCCCCTAGAGGAAAACATAACCAAGCTGAACTTTGATGGTGCTACCTCCAATTGTATTGTTGCGGGTGGAGGTATTCTTAGAGATCAAAAGGGTGACTTGATCTTGGCCTATGTGGTCCACCTGGGGAAGGGGTCTAATAATTTGGATGAGATGTCTACTCTCCTTTGGGGTTTAAATGTGGCGTCTGATATTGGGATTAAAAGATTAATCATAGAAGGTGATTCTAAAATTGTGATTGAGCTGGATAAAGGGAACTATACTACTGGCTCGATTTTGGCAAATGTGTTGCAAGACATCTATTCGCTGCTCTCCAGGTTTGATGATTTCAACCTTTAGCACATTTACCGAGAAGGTAATGCAGTGGATGACATGCTGGTGACCATGGGTCTTGTAGAGAATGGCATAAGATGCTAGAGAAATTTAAATTCTCTACCCAAGCATGTTATTTCACTTGTAGAAAAAGAAAGCAATTTTAATGATGAATCACAAGGCTGATTTTGATTGGTCAAGAAACATGGTGGGCAAGTTCATGAGGTGCCACATAATTTCAAATTTTAAAAGAGATATAGGTTTTGGTTCTATTAGTTATTGCCAGCTGAAAAGACGGGCTATCAATGTCATTTTTAGAAAAAGTATGGGCTTTTTCAAATTAAAAGAAGATGTGGAGCATGACACGTGCAAGGGTAAGAATGATATGACTGATGCGATTAATGGTTACTGTAAAATCTAAATTTGGAGGCAGTTTTTGAATGCCCTAGATCTCCTAAATAAGATTTGTATAATGAAGGGAAATCCTATGTCCAAATTCAGGATATTACGTTTAATTATATTGATCAAAAGGATGGAAAAGAGTATGTAAAGAATGATGTAATAAAATGCCTACCTGATGACATAGCAGATCTGGAAAAACACATTTTCTGAGTTCTGTAGACTGTTTCTGGAGAAGCTAATAGTTGATACCAAACCAGAATGCAGAGACAAACAAAACTAAGAAATCTTTTTCTGTTCCAATGTCATCTTATGAAAAAGGTCAACCCTTTACCACTTCTGCCAACTTGACCTGCTCAACTCCAAAAGTGTCCCTGTTCGCGCAGTCTGAAAGAAATCTGAAAAGGGTATCTATATCTGGCCTCAGATTGTCTATCTTGTACTTGCAAATATCTAAAAAGAGGGTTTTGGGGTGGCTATAAAGGGTTTTTCCTTAGTCAAACCCCCATTTTGGTGGTTTCCACCTCAACAAATAGCTGAGTATATAGAATGTATATTGTGTGTGTGTTTCTGTTTGGAAAGAGTCTTTTGAACATGCAACATCAAGATCTAATCTTCTAGATTAACAATCCTAACATAACATGGAAATGAAAAATAAATGCATAGATTTGAATGTGATAAAGAAAGCATACCAAGCCCCCAAGGCTAAATTATTCCTATCAACTCACAATCTGTAATTTCTACCCCATGCTAATGTCCTTTGAATGCTTGAATGTTGAAGATGGTAGATCTAAAAAGAAAGCCTTCTTACTTCAATGAAGATCCACAATAACTTGTCTTTGAAGAATGATTTTGATTGAAGATGATGATATTTCCTCCTATATTTTCCTTCTATATCATCCTCTTACTTTCTTTCCTCATCATTCCATCATGTAATCTCCCGATTTTGTTTCATCTCATTTCATCATCAAATGAAGGCAAAAGAGAGTGTTTATATAGAGATTTCAATATAGGTCTCCTAGGGAAATGCAATGGATCCAAATTCAAATTTCACCTTGAATCATGGACCAATCACAATCATAGACCAAGGGCAGAACATAATAACTTGAATATCAGAGAAAACACTTTCGTATCCAAACCCGGGGACCTATTTCAAGTTTCAGACCCCGATAAGCTCTAGATCTGGAAACAAGAATCAACACCTGTTAGGGGATAGGGTTGACCTCAAACCTATCCTAGGATAGGGTTGAGCTTGGCCCTATCCTAGGATAGGGTTGACCTCGACCCTGTCCTGAGTTTTCAGGCAGGTCAGCAGGATGTGTCAAAAAGGCTCCCAGGTCAATCAGGGACCTAGGAAGGTGGGGGAATGAGTCAGAGTGTTAAGAAGGCCTAAAAGGCCTAGAGAGAGAGTAAGATAAGGCCTAAGAGGACCAATACATATTTCCTACCTAGAAATAAGAGCCATGGAGAGAAAAAATCTACAAGGATCCATAAGATCCTAACCCTAATTTCACCTAAACATGTAAACATGCAAATCTATTATGCAAACATACTAAACAAGGGTGCTAAACTCATCCAAATGGAAGTGATTCCATTTTAAGATGATACATTTAGCCCCCACTTTATCTTAAATATGATACTATGTGAATATGCAAGCTAAAGTAAGAAATTATCATAAAGTATAAAAATGATATAGCCAAGTCCTCAATGTGAAGATCCTACAGGAAACCATTAGTATCCGCAACCTGTAGCACATGAGGTTTATAAAAATCCAAAGAACACCTAGATCTTACTATGATGATCTTGAGAAGTATATAGAGCCCCTTATGCCCTCCCTGATTTAGCTTACTAATTTATGGAAGGTGAAACAGGGTGATAAGGTGAGTTCTATATACTGAATATGCAAGATGTTTAAAAGTCCTTTCCTAAACTACTTAGAAGTTTTTGACACCTTCCCAAACTAGTTAAAGAGGTTAGGTATCTAAAGCGTGATTCCAACTCTTCTAATGGCACTAAAAATGGAGCTACTAAACTCAAGTTATGATGAAAGGAGTGAATGTCTATCTAAATGCATATAGAAGGAAAATTTGAGTTTAACCTAAATAATTCAAGATGAAACCCTAAAAAACTCCTAATTTATAGCCTATAAATAGAAAAAAAGAGATACTTACCTCCTCATTCTTACCATTTACAGAGTTGGAGCAAGGAGATAGGATGCCAAAGAGAGAGGAGTTTCGAGCGAGCCATATGGAGGTCCTACAAGAGTGCCTAGCTGGTAGACATCCTTTGCCCGAGGCAAGTGCCTATTTTTAGTATTTATGATTGAAATTTTGATGTTTTTATAGGGAAGGTCGACCCTGACCCAAGAAGGTCAACCCTGACCTAGTATGGTCAACCCTGACCTTTTAAGGTCGACCCTGTCTGGGAAGGTTCTGTCCTTGTTGGGGAGTAGGTTGACCCGGACCCATAAAGGTTGACCCTGTCCTAATAAGGTCGACCCTATCCAGGTCAGGTAGATTTTGAAGTTAGCTGATTCAAAAGGTTTAATATGGTTCATGTCTATGCTCGCAGGATCTAGTCTGTCTATGAGAGCATCCCTTCAGAGGGCTACTCTTATCTGTCAGAAGGATTGTATCCAAGCTATAGCCAAAGGAGATTCATTTATTGAGAGATGTGGGACTGTATTGGGTGGCAGTTCTACCACAGTTGAGGCTTCATCAATTGATGATATCAGCCATGATAGAGAGATAGGATGAGGATACATGCTCATTTCATCTTCCATCAGGTGAGATCACCATCACTTTGGAGGATGTGTATAGGATCCTACGACTTCCAGTCCAAGGTGAGTCTGTCAGACCGAGAGGACCACGGGATTCATCTGAGGTTTTTGCAAATATGGATTATTGTTTGGGATGGGTAGCACAGATGAGGACCTAATCAGATCAGATATCATTGGTAGCCATACTAGTAGGTCTGACACCCTTAGTATGGAGGGTGATGATTTTTATTGTTGCCTTGGTTGTAGTTCCCAACACAAAGGGTATAATTTTTCCAGCACCATTCACACATCTCATACGCAGGATGGAGAGTGACAGAGTCATTGCCTCATGGGGCCGCAACATGTTGGCTCATCTTTATCATGAGTTGAGTCAGTTGGTGAGATTTTAGTGGGAGAGTCTTACAGTGTGCATATTACTATAGGTGTGGATGTTTGAGCACTATGCATGCACATGACCACAAGGTACTCCTATGATGATAGATGTGAGTGCACTGAGAGCCTATGCCTATCCGCTAGCTGGTGTCTAGCAGCACGGAGATATCCTCTATTGGAGGGTATGCTTTGACCGTATACCATGGACTGATGTGATTTGGAGACCATATTGTTAGATGATGGAGTGGCTTCATACTCGACAATAGTTGAGACACTCACAATAGCGCAAGCTACTAGAGGGCCCTACCCAACATGTCATGATGCCTTATTATTATGATAGGGTGATGAGGCAGTTTGGTTTGATATACAGAGTCCCTCAGGTAGTACCTCAGTATGCATACCTAGTGAGATACTATCAGAGACCCGATGCTATACGTCGACCGACAATAACTGATATCGTGGATAGTGATATAGAGGAGATAGAGGATATAGAGGTAGATCCTGAGCTATCCTATGCTAGTGTGAGCAGAGAGTATATCAGATACTGGAGTTTACAAGGGACCCATCCTATCTTTCTTGATGAGTACCCCACTGGTGATCTAGGTCTAGAGAGGAACCACTAAGGAGAGGACATACCAGTAGGAGAGGAGGACGATTTGGGAGATGAGGAGGAGCCTCCCCTCGAGGGAGATCCTATGGAGGAGGAGAGAGTAGAGGAGAGAGCAGAGGAGAGAGTAGAGGAGATGCCCCTAGACCAAAATATTGGGACTGGTGTTTAGGCAATCCATGTTACTCCCTTGAGATCATAGTGACCTCCTTGAGCACATACAGAGACACCACCACTGAGGCCTAGACCGAGGGAATAAGGAGAGAGTAGTCATTCCATGCCCCCACCATCTAGATCCTTTAGTGATGCCCAGGCAGGGGATCCAGGTATGACATAGTTGATTAGAATGTTTGTGAATAAATATTTGAATTAGAATAGAGACTTAAAGAGGTTTTATATTTTGAATTTTGCAGGAAGCGTAGCGGAGTGGAGGAGCTTTGTATACAAGGTTCTGAAGGATACATGCCTATCCTACCGACTACTAGCTGGAAAGAGAGATTCCCTTGCAGGATGAAGGGATCCTGAAATACATGCAAATATCTTCCTATGTGCTCAGCAAGAGTTGAGGATGTGCAAGGAAAGAGAAGAGAAAGTGATAGCCAACCTAGAGAGAGCCTGAGAGAAGATCTAGGAGATGAGCATGTCGAGGAGTCACTCACAGACTACTGTTCTGATATCCTCAGCCTCACATCATAGATTCGAGAGAGCTGGGAGCCACCGACCTTCAGATCATAGGGAGAGAGACTAATAGATATGGCACTTGTGCCACATATGTACCAAACTCTAAAAATTTTATAAAGAAAACTTTGTTTTGAGAGCAATTAGTTCTACGATTGATTACTTTTACTTTCATCCATGCATAAAACTTAATAAAGGAAAGAAGGAAGAAATGTATGAATGCATTCTAATTTACATAACTTATAAAATAATTATTTAATAAGGAACACATACATACATAAAGAAAGAAAATATAAATTAGGGATAATATTGTTTGAGATGCATAATATTAATAGGTTCCCTGAGAGGAACACCATTCATATCAGCAATTTTATAAGCACGCGATGTGAAATCCTCAATTACAACAAAGGGTCCAAGCCAATTTGGACTAAATTTGCCTTTTTCACCTGGTAAAAAATTCACATTTCTTTGGTTCTCATATAGGACTAAATCACCTACCAAAAACTTCCATTCAATCACCTTATGATTATATTGTTTTTGGAGTGATTTATGATAAGCTTTAATGTGTTCCAAAGCATTTATGCATTGTTCATCTAACATTTCTAATTCTTGTAATCGTTGTTGCTGGAAAGTATCCTTGTCAATGATCCCATGAAATGAAACATGTAAATAAGGTATTTCCAATTCCAAAGGCATGATGGCATCAGTTCCATAAACAAGATTGTAAGGTGAGGTGCCAGTGGCTATACGAACACTAGTCCGATAAGCCCACAAGGCATAGGTAAGTTTTGTATGCCAATATTTCACGTGTTTGTTAACTGTTTTCTTTAATATTTGTTCAATAACCTTATTCGATGCTTCATCTTGATCATTAGATTTAGGATAATAAGGAGTATAAAATCTATGTTGTATACAATATTTCTCCATGAATTTCGTGACTTCTTTATTCTTAAAAGATGTACTATTATCTGAAACTATCGTTGAAGGAATACCAAATACTGCTATAATATGATTAAGGATGAAATCATAGATAACATCGACAGTAGTAGAATGAAGAGGAATAGCTTCTACCCATTTAGTAAAGTAATATGTAGTGGTGAGAATGTACGTATGTCCTTGAGAGGAAGCTGGGGAAATTTTTCCAATAAGATCAAAACCCCAAATGCTAAAAGGCCACGGAGCAACTTGATTACAAAGCTCATGAGTAGGAGCATGAATTAAATTACCATGTTGTTGACATTGAGGACACTTCTTGACAAATGTAAAGGAATCTTATTCCATCATTTTCCAGTAATATCCCATTCTAAGGAGTTTGTTAACCAAAGATTTCCCACCAAAATGTCCCCCACAAGAACCAGAGTGAGCTTCTACTAAAGCCACAGGTACTTCGGTTTTGTTAAGACATCTTAATAGTAATCCATCATAAGAACACTTGTAAAGGGTTTCTCCTAAAATGATATAATGGGCTGCAAGCTTTTTGATACGATTACATGTGTTCCTTGTTGCTGATTCTGGAAAAGTATTATCTTTCAGAAAATGAAAAATATGTGAATACCATTCTTCAGAATGCAAATTACAACAATTAACAGTAGTCTTATCAGAAATTACAGGGAGTTTAAGAGTGTGTATAGTGAATTGAAAATCTTCATCATTATTTTCAAGACAAACCAAGGAAGTCGCACTTGCCATGGCATCTGCGTGTCGATTATCCTTTCTAGGTAAGGTGTGTATGGTGTAATAAGAGAATTGTGAAAGAATATCTAGAGCTAAATCTCGATATTGTGCCATTTTATCATTCTTTGTTTGATAACCTCCCTTGATTTTTTCTACAATCAATTGTGAATCTCCATAAATTTCCAGGTTTTGGATGTGAAGAGATGAAGCTACTCGTAGATCAGCTATAAGAGCTTCATACTCTGCAATGTTTTTGGTACAAAGAAAAGTTAATTTATATGATAGAGGAATGGGTTTCTTTTTAGGAGGGATCAAGATGATGCCAACCCCAAAACCTGTCTTGCACCTAGAGGCATCAAAATATAACTCCCAAGTATCATCTTGTTTGATCGCAAGTATATTCTCATTAGGGAATTCTACTGAGGTAATAGTTGTATTAGCATGAGGAAAAGGAGCTTCAGCTAAATAATCGGTTAAAGCTTGTCCTTTAATTTATTTTTGAAGAATGAAATTGAGATCAAAATCCATGAGCAACATTACCCATTTTGCTAATCAATCGGAAAGATTTGTTTTGGAGAAAAGATGTTTTAGGGGATCGAATTTAACAATCACATTGACTTCAACATTGAGCAAGTAATGCCAGAGTTTTTGACAAGCATAAACTAAAGCCAAGAATTGTCACTCTAGTTGAGTATATCGTGTTTCATAATCTAACAAGGTCTGACTAATATAGTATACTGGTCGTTCCTTTCCGTCATTATCATGTTGAGCTAACAATGCACTCACTGCATTGGAAGTGGTAGAAGTATATAGATAAAAGGGTTTATTGAATTGAGAAGGTTGTAAGATAGGAGGATTAGCAAGGTATTCTTTGAATTGTTCGAAAGATCTTTTGCATTCCTGATTCCAAGAAAAGATAGTATCTTTTTTAAGTAAAGAATTAAAAGGAATAGTCCTATCGGCTAAGTTAGAAACAAAGCAACAAATGGATTGTATTTTACCTTGTAAACTACACAATTGAGAAATATTCTTAGGAGGAGGCATGTTAACAATAGCATCAATCTTTTTAGTATCAACTTCTATGCCTCATTTAGAGATAATAAATCCTAGTAACTTGCCCGAATCAACTCCAAAAGCACAT
>MU224242.1:2531048-2546876 GCA_018584345.1 Thuja plicata
ACGAAGTAGCATGTATTGTATCGAGGATAGATAACATTAGGTACTTATCCGTTAACATATGTGAGTGTCTTATCCAATTATGTGTCTTGTATGTGAAGTACCAATTACCAAGTGATTTAAATACACTGTATGAGAATTTATGATTTGTTCAAACAACAACTGTAGTCTGCCTAATTAATTCTCTACTTTGACACGAATAAATTAAGAAAATGTTGGTATTCTTTTTATTTCCTGGATTTAACTGTGCAGACAATCTGCCAACTATCATGATCAGGATGAGAGAGCTTTTTTTTTGTTTTAAAATTCAATTGGGTAGATACTGCAATCCATCATTATAATGAGAAAGCTTATTTATGTTTCTTGGTGCAACCATCTTTTTGTTTCTGGGTACAACTGTGTAGAAATTATTTTGCAAATATTTTGATCAGCCTTAGTGATCTAACATTAGGATGAGAGAGCTTTATCATTATCATTTAATGATAGATCCTAAAGTATATTAGGAAATGTTACCAAAAATTATAAATCTCTTTTATTTTGATGATAGAAACATTTGCAAAAATATTTCTATACAATTGAATCCAGAAACAGAAACAAAAAGACTTCATAATGTAAAGTGAAATCTAATCTTTTTGATTAAGACAATGTTGTTAAAGTTGATAAAGTACAAGCTGTAAATGTCATTATTGCCAATAAAGATCAGTTAGATGAGTATCCTATGTCTCAGGGACAAACTAACATTGTTGATTAATCCATAGAGATTGTTTAAAATATGGAGTTTAAAATAGAACAGACAGAAGATAGAATTAGTATAGTGGCTATTTACTTTGTGGTTCCTGAAGAAACTCTACTTGAAAATTATTGGTGAGGCAACTTTTTTATACTTGTTACATAGAAAGAAGTTTATGTACATACATATCCTAATCATCTATGAAACTATTGTGAAGTTATCACATGTATACAACCCTAAAATGTAACCCACGAGTAGTTGTATAAAAATGCTAGAGACTTTCTAGCAAACAACAATCCTTGGACAACCAAATTTTTTATTTTTTTTGGGTTGTGTAATCGATCAACAATAACTCTTTAAAATCTAATATCACTCTAAAAATGAGACATTAACTGCATATAAAAGGCATAGTGGACTGATAAAATCTTCTTGAAGATTACCTGAAATCAACTACTAATCTAGCTTGAATTTTGTGGGTTCAATTATGCCTGGTTCTAACATCAAATCACAGGTAAATTTTCACAATAAAAGTACAAATGGATCAAGAAATGGCCATAACAACACTGGAAGAATTTTTTTTTTCATTGATTCTTCACCACAATTCCCAATATCATATCTCCCAAACTTATATTTCACTCTAGAAGTGTTACCCTTCGAGAAATTGAAAGTGAGACAAATTTTTCCTTCGTAAGCCTTGGCGCAAAGATACTTAATGTTTACAGTCACCAAAATAAATAAGCACATGGAATTCAATCCCGGTCAAGGTTTGGTGAGAATGGTAAGTAAGGAGGGCCCTATCTCATCAATTTTTGGGAATCCAATGCCACATTAATTTTAGCATTTAATCGTCCCTTGTTTGTATATGGATAATAATTGAGGGACTGACCGAGAAATATTTAGACAACCATTGCATTGTTCAGAGGAGTAAATTTAATGGGTGAGTCCAGTAAAATTATGATATTGTTATCTGAATTCAAGTGTGTAGCTTTTAAGTAAAATTTAATGACCTATGTTTGAATAGTTGCTCACAAACTCATCTCTCCTAAAAGTGAAAGTGAATGGTAGTTAGTTTCTATACATATTTTTTTTTCATTTTAAGGGTTCAATTTGGTTTTCTCTTTATTGCTTCTCATTTTGGGTGGTGCCTATGCATCTCTCTTCACTTCTCTTACTCTACCATTTCTTGTTTCTTTGGCTCACCTTTCAAAATATAGATTTTGTGAGTTAGTCATGTGTTTTATGTCTTGCAAAGTGGCTATTTGATCAAATGTTGGGAGTTATCCATATGCCCAAACTACATGTCTCTTCTTTTGAAAATTAGCTAGGGGATATGACTTTGTAGTTGAGCATGCTAACTTTGACTTTAAAGTTCTTTATAAAATGATAATTTGTTCTTGTAGATATTGATGAAATTTTGATCTTGTTGTTTCTCATCATGTCATGAACACTGACGAGCCTAATTACCATTGTGGAAGGCTATTTATTTCATCCCAAAGGTATTTTTCTAATCTCTTATCTATCCACAGTACATTTAATATGACTGTTGATTTTGCCACTAAAATTTGGCATATGCTAAGATAGGTTGTAAGGGAATTTCATCACATGTAATAGGCATTTCATCATAGTTCTTCATATAGTGCTTCTAAAATTGTATAAATTTTGGGCCACCATAGTCCAAATAACAATATCTTTTGGGTTGTAGCATCTTCAAAATTATGCCCTCTCATAATACCTTCATGTGCCTAGCCCCAATTTTGTTCTCATTCATGTTCATACACTACTCCTTGTAGTACTTCATCTCACCCTTTGTTATATAGAGCTCCTTCAATTATAATAGACATAAGGGATTTATGTGGTGATATTTTTTATCATGTTTAGTCATGTCCATTCGATTTGTGTTTGTAGAAAGTTACTCAGCTACATCACTAAGTTGTTTAGGTACTAGAGTTATCTAGAATGATTGATTTTTGGATAGATCTCATATGTCATCTTCCTGTACACTTCTCCTCATTTATCAATTCTAGATAGGTAATCTAGATCCTAATTGTTTTTTCCAGACGCATGACCATTATACATGAATGTAACATAGTACCGTATGCATCTAACAATCAACCTTTCTAATTTTCATCCTACTTGTAACAAGTGGCCTATTTACATTTGACAATGATGATATCTCAAATTTATTTTATTGGTATTAGGAACACCTTAGGAAAGGGAAATTTATTTGGCTTAATTTGAAAGAATTCTTCTTGCAGGAATAACATCTAAGATTCGGTATTTTGATATTTTATTATGTTTTCTATGCAGTACCACTATGTTCAATCATTCTCAAACAGTTTGAACTGTCATTGTCAAACTATGCTATGCCATCAAACTAGAGGTTGTGCATGATTGACTGAAGGATTCTCTTCCATGAAGAAGGGAAATTGAGATTTTATTCTCTTGGTCTTTTATGTTTAATTATGATACTCTGGAGAAATATTTGTACTATAACCATTCCCCTCAATCTTGCCAGTTCTAACCTACTTCCCATGATTGAACATTCTTAATGTATTCACTTACCATGATAGAGAGAAATGAGGAGCATTCACACTAGGGTGTCCTAGAAGTCCATCCTATATAAGCTCAAAGGAAGTACCCTTTTGTACCCCTTTGGCCCCATGGGACTCCCCGATTTTATACCATGAGGTGGCATACCTAGAAGATGACTCCATCACTATTCCCCAACTTGTTACTCTTAGTTTCTTTACCATGGTTGGTTGCAGTAGTCAGACACTATAAATATGCATAACATCTTATATATAATCATGTGTTTTCTATATTAAACCATTCATATACAGTAACACACCTTAAATTATCTTTTATACCCTATCGAATAAGCATAAATAGTAATGCATATTAATTCAGAAATATGCAAATGTACTCAAAATTATTGCATTATGTATGAAAATCCATACCACAATCAATATATAATTCACACTTGTAAGTATTATTCCTTCCCTTGTGATTATATTCCCCCTTAACCAACAAGGGTCTTGTCAATTTATACCCCTTTAGCAGGAATGGAGAGACATGTATTTTTAGCCAATATCCAATTAGGGGTGTCTCTTCCAAGGGATTTCTACTTCTCATAACATGTGGCTCTCGGTGGTGGTTTAATGTTTGGTTTGAAATAAAAATACCCTAAAAAAATATGTTCTTCCTTTCTTGATATCCATTGATGAAGCTTGATCAATATCCCTTTGTAGACTGTGAGGAATCTTGATATGACAGAGAATTCATCCTCTAATAATAGTGGTTCAAGTTAAAACATATCACAACTATTGTTCCATCAATTCCAGATCATTGATAGAAATGTGAAGGCATATTTTATTATCGCAGGGACATGAAAGAAATGGTGAAGTCTTACTATCATGAGACAATTTCTAATCAGGTATAATTGAATTTGGTTAGGTTAACAACATTTAACTCATAAATTTGTGAGTTGCCTTCATAATCCTAAAACCCCTACTCTCAATATTACCAAAACAAAATAGAATTAGTAAGCTGTGATGGAAATGGAAGTGAAGAATATTGTTTAGATAGTGAGAACAATGTAGCTGCATTTGTGAAAGCTAAGAGACTTCTAGAAACAAGTCACCCTACACTATTTGGGAGCCATTATGTTGTCTGTACATTGACCTTTTCCTTCAGGATATAGCTAAGCATAGCTAGGTGAAGAATGTGTTCGAAGTTGAGAGGAATGTGAAACAACATATCATCGACAACCTATTAGATTAGAATCTCATAAAAGGGCACATAAATAGAAAGGATTTCATGTAGTTGAGAGTCACCACATGATTTGCAACTAATTTCATCACTCTGGATAGTATTGTAAAATAACTAATCTGCAGAAAATAACAACGTTTTACTTTGGCCTAACCTGCAGGTTTTGAGATGTTTGTATTGACAAAAATGCACTGTGCTCGATCCATCCTCCTACCCGCGAGTGAACTGAAAAATGAGTTTCAATTTTCTCTTTTTTTTTTTTTTTATATCTCGCATTGGTCAAACTTTTGACAAACTCGGGCTTGTCTAAATTTTGACCAAATCGTGGTCATAAACAAAAAAAAATCTAACAAGCCAAAAAAAGGCCTTGGTCAAAATTAAAGGTAGAAAATTGCTATCAAATGTATTAGTGGGAGATCTTTGATCCAATCATCCTCCTCCAACTCTGAAAGAGAGGATTGACCTATGTTTAGTGTTTGTCCCTTGTAGGGATACAGGTCACAAATATTGAAAATGGGTGAAATCCCCAAATCAGTAGGCAACTCCACCTCATAGGCATTCTTGCCGTACTTATGCAAAATCTTCAATGGTCCTATCTTCTTCATGAGTAAATTATTTGGATGACCCTTGGGTAGCCTCTCCTTCCTAAGATAGGAAACTACTAGATCCCCTACCTTGAACTGCAAATCCTATCTTGTCTGACTAGCTCTGAACTTATACTTCTCCACTTGTGTTTGTAAAGTCTTGTTGACTTGATCATGAAGATCCTTCATCTGTTCTACAAATGAATCTCCTTGTGCACTCCTCTTTTCCTTCAAATTGAGATCCATCAACTCCAAGATCCCTCTAGGATTGACCCTGTATACTATCTCAAAGGCGCTTTTACCAGTACTCCTATTAATGGATTCATTATATGCAAATTTTGTCTACCCTATGATGTGATCCCATGATTGTCCATGTTTCTTAGTCAAGCATCTTAGTAATTTCCCAAGTGACCTATTGACTAACTTTTCTTGTCCATCTTACTGTGGATGGTAGGATGAAGAGAAAGACAAGTTTGTTCCCATCATCTTCCATAGGGTCCTCCAAAAGTGACCCGCAAACATAGTATCTCTGTCACTTACTATATTCAGTGGTAATCCATCAATCCTTACAATTTCCCTAAAGAATAGACCTGCAATTTGTGAAGCATCATTGGTTTTTTTACATGGAATGAAGTGAGGCATCTTGCTAAAATGGTGCACCACAACAAACACACTGCAATGACCCCTGCTTGTCTTTGGTAACCCCAAAACAAAGTCCATACCTAGGCACTCCCAAGGCCTTTGGGGTATGGATAGAGGTTGATGTAACCCACTGTTACTACTTTTTCCTTTTTCCCTCTGAAAAACTGACATTGTTCTACAAATCTCCTAACATCTGACTATAACTCAAGCCAATAGTAATGCCTATTCACCTGCTCAAATGTTTTATCCACTCCAAAGTGTCTCCCAAGCTTCCTTGGTGTTTTTCCTTCACAATGTTCTCCTCATTGAACACTAAGCTATACACATGAGGTGTCCCTTAAAAAATAGACCCTCCTACAACACAAATTCAGTAAAATCCACTTTAAACCCTTGTTGAAACTTAACACATGCCTCATAGGAATCTTTAAAATCTCTGTCCACTTTGTAGAGGTATTTCAAGTTTTCCATCCCCACACTTTGCCATTGTATCTCCTATATTGTGAGTACTCTTCTGCTAAGAGAATCTGCAACCTTGTTGCTAACACCTTTCTTATTCTTGATGAAAAATGTGTATGCTTGCAATGACTCTACCCACTTAAGGTGCCTTTGATTCAGTTTTTCTTGCCCATTCAAGAAACTTAGGGCATCGTTATCAGTGTAGACCAAAAATTCCCTTGGTAGGAGATAGTGTCTCCACATTTTAAGATCATGTACCATAGCATACAACTCCAAATCATAGGTGGATTACTTTTGTTTAGCCTCATTTAACTTCTCTGAGAAGAATGCCATAGGGTGTCCCTCTTGGCTTAGCACTGCTCCAATAGCTAGCTTGCTAGCATCACACTCCACTGCAAAGATTTGATTGAAATTAGGGAACCTAAGAGTAGGTAGTTCTACAATCCTTTTCTTTAGCATTTCAAACCCCTGGTTTGTTGCTACAGTCCACTTAAATTGACATTTGATTCCACCTTTTATGGTGTTGAGGATAGGGGCACATACATGACTAAAATTCCTCACAAATTCCCTATAATAGGAGGCCAATCCATGAAAACTCCTAAAATAATCTATGGACCTATGTGTAGGCCATTTCAAAATTGACTTGACCTTATCAAGATCCATCTTCATGCATCCATTAGCAACCACAAAACCAAGATAAGCTAGTTTAGTTTTCAGTAACTCACACTTTTCTTGATTGATCATCAACTTCTCTTGATGTAGCCTCCTTAAGACCATCTCAAAATGATTCATGTGCTCCTCCTTGGACCTGCTAAATATTAAAATATCATCAAGGTAAACTATTACAAACTTACCAATAAAATCTTCTAGCACTTCATTCATGAGCCTCATGAATGTGCTAGGTGTATTACTTAGGCCAAAGGGCATTACTAGCCACTCATACAGCCCTTCATTAGTCTTGAAGGCTGTCTTCCACTCATCACAAGGCCTCACTCTTATTTGATGTTACCCTGACTTCAAATCCACCTTAGAAAAGTAACAAGAACCTCCCAAATTGTCCATCAAATCTTCTATTTGGGGCATTGGGAATCTATACCTATTAGTGATCTTGTTTATAGCCCTGGTTTCTATACACATCCTCCATTTTCCATCCTTCTTAGGTGCAAGTATTGTAGGAACAACACATGGGCTTAAACTCCTCCTTATCAATCCCTTATCCAACAAATCTTGAATCTATTTTGCTATCTATGCATTTTGACTTGGTGTCATCTTATATGCTGCTTTGTTTGGAAAATTTGCTCCATGAATGAGGTCAATCTGATGGCTTACATCCCTCATAGGTGGTAATGCACCTGGAAATCCATTATCCACTATGTGATGGTATCTTTCCAACAATGCTTGTATCTCTAGTGGCATGTTGACTTTCTCTTTGGTCTCCTCCTTTGGCTTCACTATCATTGCACAAAAAACTCCTTTCTCCTTCTTCATGGATTTTAGAAACTCCTTCCCACTCAGTAACTTCACACTAGTTCCCACATGTTTCTCCTCATTAGGCTCTTTCAAAGGATCCATCTGAAACTTCTTCCCTAGCTTGGTGATCACATAACTATTCTTTTCTCCATCATGTGTTGCTTTGACATCATACTAACATGGACGTCCTAGAAGTAGATGACATGCATCCATAGGAAGTATTTCACATAGGACCTTTTCCTTATACTCTCCTATCTCAAACTCAACCATAGTTTGTTCATCCACCACTATTTTCTTCCCTTTGTTTAACCATGAAACTTTGTAGGGAGTGGTATGAGGTATTCTCCTAAGTTTCAGTTTGTATACCATCTCAGTGGATAGTATATTCTTAGTGGATCTAGAGTCCACAATCACCTTGCAAATCTTCTCATGAGACCTACAAGTTGTCTTGAAAAAATTCTTCCTTTGAGGTGGCTCTATGGTGTTAGGAACCTTCAATAAAGTTCTTCTCAACATCAAATTCTCTCCATCCAATACTGGCCCTTCCTTGGAAATGGGAGAAGTAATACTTTGTGTGTCATCCTCTTGCACCAACTGATTTCTTCTATCTCCCATTGAAGATAAGGAAGTATTTTGAGGACACCTACCCAGTGTGTGACCCACTTGGTTGCAGTTATAAAAAATTCTAGTAAAAACTGAATTAGTTATTCCTTGTGACTGGAATCTACCTCTAGGAGGCCCTCTTCCTATGCATCCTCCTCTATGAAAAGATCCTCTAAACTCATTACCACCACTGTTATCCATAGACTGATTATCTTCTTTTCTACTAGGGCTCTGTCCTCTACCAAAGTTACTCCCGCCTCTTTGAAAACCTCTATTATTGTTACCACCTCTTCCCCTTTGATGGAAGACATTCCTCCTTCTAGCCTTAACCTCTGCTCTCAAGGCTAATTGGAAACAATTGTGCATACTGTCAGGAGCCAACATACTAATCTCATCTTGAATCCCTTGTCTCAACCCATTGAGATACCTTTCTACCTTCTCTATTTCATCTTCTTGTCTTCTATCCCTTAGGCCCAGTTTGTGAAACTCCTCAGTATAGGCACAACCTGTCATCTCCTTTTGTCTTAGGTTTTGCAATTTTGGGTATATTTGGATTTCATAATCAGTATGTAATAATTGTGCCCTTAATCTGATCTTCATCCTCTCCCAAGAAACTAACTTATTCTTTCCACTAGCTACCCTATCATCCTGCATCACATTCCACCACACCAATGCAGATCCTTTGAGTCTAGCTTTGGCATAGCTGACCCTCTTCTCTTCTGATACCTCCTTGTAATCAAACTGGTTGTCAATGGCCTCTAGCCAATCTTGTAGCTCTTCACCATTCAAACTGCCACATAGTATGTGTTCCATGATATCCTTGTTAAGGGACTTAAAGACATCCAAGAATACCTTTTTTTCCTTATCCATCTCAGGTTCTTAACCCTTGTTAGATGACTCTTCTGTCTGACTTTCAACATCCTCATCATTCTCATCTCCCCATTCAGTGATCTTCTTTTTACTCTTTGTCTCTGACACACTAGCCTTCTCCAAGAGGCCCTAAACCAATTCAACAATGGAATCTATACTCATTTCCTTAGGAGGCATGTTGTCAACCTCTTGACTCTCCTCCCCTTCAGACATACACAAACTTCAAGAAATTCAAGCTCTGATACCACTCTAATGCAGTGGGTTTGGTACTCTAGTTTTTCCTTCACTCAATATGCTTCTTTCTCTAACCTAAACATCCAATGGTTAGTTCATTTTGGATTATCCACCAATTAGGATCTCCAAGACCCTCACTATCAACTTCTCCTCCAAGTTATAGTTGATCTTTTGAAGATTTGAAAGTTTCTAGGCTTAACTAGTCCAACTAGTTCTTCAAATGCCTAGTCTTCTTCACTAGATTTCCTCCTAGAATCCCAAACCCCTGCTTAGGATTTTCCCATACATCCACTGAGAATCTTATCTATCTTCTTGGCTCATTAAAGGTCATTTTGAACCCTTTCCCACACTGCTAGACACATTACCAATCCAATTGGTCTCAATTCACTAGGAGGCCTAATTGCCTATTTCCTAGTAGGCCTAAATTCACTATTTTTGTCCTAATGCACCCAAAATCTCCAAATGATTCCACAAAAGACCTTTAAATATTTAAGGTATCTACAAACACTATCAAAATCCAAATTCATGACTTTTGGATGCACACAACCCTAGTTTTTAGCCTATTATTTAGGCGTCTGGACCAGTCAGCTTAAACAATTTCCAAATAGACTGTCAACCTTCACTTCACCATATACCACATTTTTAATCTTCAAGGAGACTATTTAGGTCTTCCACAATTGCCTCTAATTCTTTTCCCTGAGATCATGGGTGCTCGTGTCAAATCCTTCTTATCCATGTCCTGGCTCACTTGTTCCCAACAATCACCCATAGGGCTTCAAAATTGGTCTTGAAACCTTATTGCAAACAAAAAAATGAAAAAAAAAAACATATGTAAAGACTCTAACCCTACTTCCCCCATGATTTCATTCAATTCCACCAGTGGGTTCTTAGGTTAGAGCTATTTCTAACTCTGCAACAATGGAAGGTCACCTGCAGACTAGTGACTTACAAAACACTCTAACTTTACACTAGATAAACTTGAAAGAAAAATATATATTGCATATGAAAGCTAACTTAAATCACTAAACCCCCATGAGGTGCAATCTTCTATGCCAATCCATACACAGCTATACAGTAGCAAGAAAATAATGCAGATTACAAGAATGCAATCTCAAACATCTGTACAGAAGTACTAAAAACAAATGTGGAAATAAAAAATTTCATTAACAATCTAAAATCATCGAATCCATGCTCATATACCAAGCATGAGTATTTAAAACTACTCTAACTTCAGTTTGTCCATTTCTTCCAAAAGTTGCTAGCAACTTTTTGCATTTTGAGCATTTTGACTCATTTTGTCAACTCAATGGGTGAGTTTGACTTTCATGAACCTAGGTAGGATACGTAGGGTCCTAAAATACACATTAAACCCAAATTACCTCAAAATATAAAATTTTGCTAATTTAGGCCAAAATGACCCTAAATCACCTAATGAGCACTATTGGCTCTTACAATCATGAAGTTAAACAACATTGTATCCAACCTATTGGATCCTATGACAAACCACATAACAACACCTAATCCAACCCAAAAACATGCTAAAAAATTAAAATGGGAGGTGTCCTACACTAGATAGTGATCATGAGTTCAACTTATTATAACATCTTCTCTGGAAGACATTATGACTTGATACTTGGTAATAGGCACTTGACACTTATCACATTAAAAATCATAAAATGTAAAACCATAGGATATAATGTGATGAAAAGGGGAAAAAAATATTAGCTCATAGTTATAAGTAAATGTATTGATAAAAAAATTAGACAATTCCTCTAATCAATCTATTAAACATCATCCACACAACATCTAGACCATGGATACAACAACCAAGGTGACCACATTAGCTAGCCAAACCAAATTTCAGGTGAATGTTGTTACATACAATAAATCAAGATGAACATATATCTATATAATGATCCTCAAAAATTTCTTCTATATTTTTTACCAAGCTAATAAGGCAGAGCTACTTTAAAAAATGCATCATCAATGATGACAAAACATACTCTATTCACCTATATTAATTAAAACACATATGGTGATACATGAGGTTAATTGATAATCCTTAAAGGATCAGAAGTTTTCATTAGTATACAAGTAGACAATTTGAGTCAGTCGTGATCATCGAGCGAAAACACTCATCGAGCAACAACACTCACTGAGAAACAACATTCACTGAGCGCATTGGTCATTGAAATGTTTTGAACACTGAGCAGTATATCAACCAAGAACCAGTCTAAAGAGACATCACTAAGCACCAGCACACAGAGACATCACCGAGAATCATTCTACACCAAGAGACAACATTTCACTGGAAAAAGAGGATCTCAAACTACATGTCAGCTAAAGCACTTTAGTCTTTAAAATAGCTTTTTCCTTATTTGGATACCATTTATTTTGGATCAATAAAAGTGTAAATGATGGATTTAATTAGTTAACTAATTCTATTCATGGAAATTAGGAGATCAAGGTCAAGTTGTAAACCTTTGATCTTAGAGTTTTTCAAGAAAAGCATGAAACCTAATTATGTCAAAATCTTGTATATATAGATGTATTAATCAATCAAGAAAATTATGATTATAGCCACCAAGGACATCTATGGGTTAGACAGAGGTTTTCATGTAGAAGGAAAGATAAAGAAGAATTTTTTTATGAAGAACTACATTAAAGGCTACTGATCAGAAAAGAGGTATTATCCATCACAATCGGTGATATACATTTTGTGTACTTAATGGATCTCTAATAAACAATTCGAGATTGCAATAAATCAGGTCATATATTTTTCTACTCTCTAACATTTGTAGCAAGTAGTAAATTCCTTTGAGAAGGGGGACTTAACAATCTTAATGTAAATCTCTTAACCAAGTGCACACATACATTGTGTTGCTGAAATCTCTTAACCCAGTAGACTTAAAAATTCTGACATGTTACTCCTAATAGGGTAAGATCATCAGAAGTGATCACAACTTGTAGCCCTAACATGCACCTTCCATTCTTCAGATAGTGAAGCTTTGTGGGTTTCATCCCCACTGCAGTTTTTACCTTCTAACAAGGGTTTCTGAATTATCAAATACTTGTGTCATCTATAAATGAGTTTAAGGAATGTTTCAATGTTTATTTACATGCATTTACATTTATGATAGGATATTGCATGCATGGAGTAGAAAAGCTACAATGATCGATTATGAAAGTAATGAGTACTAAAGGTAATTGAAATTTTTTAAGGGTACTGATTCACCCCTCCCCTCTCAGTACACACCCTTACATTATTCCAAAAATTGGTATCAGAGCTAGATCTCTTATTTGAAAAAGTTTAAATCACTTTCGAGAAAAGATCATATAATGGAAATGTATAATCTTGATAAAATATTGAGAATCATAAGTTGCAAATACAGATTTTCTTTGAGAAATACAAAGAAGAAAAAAAAAATGAAAGAATTATTGGCTAAAAGAAAAGTGAGGGAATCTCGCTACAATGAAACTAACTATCATGAAGAAGAGATACCTGACCTATTTGATTCTTCTAGATTTGGATCTGGAGGTAAACCTGACAGATCGGAAGGAACCATTTTAGATCTAAATGAAATCAATCAACATTTGACTGAACAAGTGAAAGTATTGCAAATCGGTCAAGAGACACAAATGGTAAGAATGATTGATGTTATGAATAATGAAAGACAAGCTGAACAAGAAAGAACTTTAGCTATTGATGAAAGGAGAAAGAATATGAGATACAAAGACTGAATAGACATCACATTGAGATCACCAATCAAATAGTTCTTATGAATCATGAGGTGAACTAAGTGAACATAGAACTTAATGGAAAATTGGAAGCTATTGGTGAACTAAAGGAAGAAAGTGAGAAACTGAAGCATGAAGCGAAGATTCAACAACATAATGATACGATCAAGAAAGCTGAAGACAGTAAAAAACAATGGAGGAATTTTTGAATGGACAAAGAAGACTCAATAATAATACCAGTTTAGGTATCCTAGGCATGGAGAATCATCAAAAAAACTTGATCAAAGGAATCTCTACACAAATCCAATACCAAAGAAGCATTCATGTAATCGTTGTAGAAAACTAGGCCCCAATCAAATGTTTGTAAGAGCAAAGAAAAAGGTATTCCTAAAACCTCTTCTACATTGATAGGTAATTGTTATAACTATAACAAGCATGGACACAAAGTGCGTGAATGCAGATCTAAGCTGAACAAACCAAAGAAGAAATCTTACATGGAAATTTTTATTTTCTACTTGCAACATAAATGGCCGCAAGTTTCATGAATGAAGAAAAAGGATAAAGCAAGCCTAGAAACATAAAGAATAAGAAAATGCATATCAACTGAGAAGAGTCACTAATACATATGTTTGGGATTACAAAACTTGGGTAAATTGCTCAACATGTGGTATATATGTACATATAGCTGATAAATATATGAGGAAATGGATAAGAAGATCTAGAAACTAGACTAACCCTGGACTGACATGCTTACACTGTCATAAGGTCGGTCACTTAAGAAAGGACTGCAGAGATTGAGTGACATAGTCAAGCACTTTTGCAAACGGAAATAATATTGAAGACATCATGAAAATGAGAAATAAAATGTGGAGGAGAGTTTCAAACAATGATAATGCTAGACCAAGCACTATAGTTGGTGACACCTCATCTAATGGATCAGGTGATTCCACCACACCCACCTAAGAAATACAAGTAAGTATTAAACTTCACTCTACAAAGTTGTATTTTATATTAGTTCATATATTTATTGAGAATATGCCAAATTATCATGAATGAAGATGCACTATGGTATTGCATGTTATGTTTTGTGAATCTAGTCTGGCCAGTCAATATAAACTGAGCATAAACTGCACATCGATAAACATATGAAAGATAACTAAGTTAACACTATGTACCAAGCATCATCAGAAAACTTATGGCAGACAACCAATATAACACTTTGTACTGAGTATTGTATACTCTGTTGGTTTTATTTCCTATTTTTTTTGCCTTCCCTTGTTCTTTGTCTTTCTCTCTGTAAAATTTTCAGGTTTTCATGCTTATACCTTGCCCAAATTGTCAAAACCCTGAAAACCCTAGCAACCAAGTGTTAAACGATGTATTTTGAGAACCTTATCCATGTCTTTTATTTTATCGTTACCTTTTTAAGTCACTAAAGACATGTGCTTTAAGTAGGTCGCTTGATCGCTTTACCAGAATCGAATATGCTAAATCATCTCCCGACTTTGCTTTTGCCTTGTGTCGCGTAGTCTCGTTAAAAAATGGAATATTCTCTCAATGTATCGAGACTTAGCAATTTCCTTTTAGTCGGGTTGTCGCTTGAAATCCTGTTATGACCTTTTAAAAATGAATGGGACCCGCCTCAGTCGGGTGATCGCGAGAAGAAATGGCAAGTCAAAGAAATTTCTTCCGACCTTGCGCTTACTTCATGTCACATGATCGCTTGATCAGCTCAGTCAAACAGTTAAGCTCTTTCTTCAGTCGCGTGGTCTCGTGATAATTGGCGGTTAATGGATAACAGTCACGAATCAGCGACTAACGGTTTCATGCTAAGAGATTTCCCTCAGTTGGGATGTCGCCAGAACAGGAGTGATGACTTAGTTTTTAGAATGTATTAAGTGGACCAAAGAATAGATGACATCTGTCACGGCACTAGTGGTTGTTGTGTGATCGCTAGAAGAAGGAAGAGGATCACGCGATAACAAGACTAGGGTATGTTTTCCCTCAGTCGCAAAGTCTCCTGATAATTTAAAGGTATATGAAATTCTAAGGCGATTATGCGACAACCGTTCGATGAAGAAGTAAAAAGATCTGACGGTGGTCGCGTAGTCTGGTGATAAAAGTGCCCCAGGGAAAAAGTCCTTCCGACTAAGTGATTAAGGTATGTCGCGAGGTCGCTATGAACAGAAAAAGGCACGTGCTTCAAGTTAAAGGTAAAGACACAAGATCTCCCGACTAAGCGACCAAAGAGATAATCATGAAAATAAGAACAACGGCTTGTCGCGTAGTCTGGAGAAGAATGCTGAGTTAGAGTTAACTCCACGTGACTTCAGTTTCACCATAGTCGCCTGATCGGTAGAAAGACTTGGGTCAGCCAAGGTAAAAGAGTTACATTGTCACCAAGTTTGAAGAGTAAACCATGGTTAAGGAAATGTGCTCACAACAAATAGATTTAATGAGGTCGCGAGGTCGCCTAATAACAGGATCTATAAAAGCGGCGCCAAGTGGATGACGTGATTGAGGAGATCACCCGGTGGCCAATCAGATGCATGAATTTTTGATTACTGTGTACAAAAGGTAGCTGAGATATATGACAGACGGTGAATCAAAGAGTGCCATGTCAGCTGTCTTAACCATTTTATGATTGCGCCAAAATATTCATGATTTAAATTTGATTTTCTGTCACCTCGCTCAACTACGGCTAGGTTTTTGAATGTTTCATGGCATATCAACTTA
>MU224242.1:2554301-2596666 GCA_018584345.1 Thuja plicata
GAAGCATACTACTTTGTTAAGGATTTGATACAGGAGTTTGGAGGTAACAAGATAGTTTGTAAGGAAAGCTATCCTAATTGTTTGAGCTGTAAGGCAGTTCAGTGTATCTTGTTTCTGTAATTTCCTTGCTTATTATTGACTCTATAGCCCTAAGGATAGGCACTGATCTAGAAAACATTCTGAATATCCATCTATGTTCAAAGTATTCCAAGTTATCAGAACCAAACCAAATTTAAACACTCTGTTACTAAGAACTTATAAGCTGAACTTGTTTAAGGACCTCTGTCAGCAGGACACACTCCATAGTATTGATTTCTTGAAGAGAGAATCAATTAGGTTAACCCTCCTATAGAAAAAGGAAGAAGGATTGAAATCCTTGTATCATTGGTTTTTGTCATATTTAAGATTATGATTTGTATGGTTAAATCCTGTATATGATTATGCTTGGTCATTTACAAGGTATTTTATAAGCTGGTTCAATAGAGAATACATGACAAATCTGTATCTACATCAATAAATACTATGTTAACAGCCATCTTAAAAGGTAAAACCTGCCTGAGTATTTGTGGAGCTCAAAACGAAGAAGGACCTTATCCAGTCCTTAGCAATTAGGCTTTTCTTGTCTCTGAATCAGGAGTAGAAGGTAAAAGGTTCACATAGACATTTCAAGCATTGTGATTCATACAAGAAAAATCCCTAACATACTCACTAAGAAGAAGACTTTAGTGTGTTAATCGAGAATCTACATTTTTTCAACCAAGTGGTATGTGAAGTATTTAATGCATCACTTAGGCTATATTTTTCTGTAAAAAGGGCAACATGAACTCATTCATTCACCCAACATTAAAGAGAAAATTTGAGAGTGAAGAAGAGTGAATCCAAGTGATCACATTGCAGAGCAATTCACAATACCTTTAAAGAAACTCCAACATATCTCCGTCATTCTCAGCAAGCATCTAGTGAGTATCTAGACTTAGCAAGCTAACAAGTTATTTGCAAAGAAGCCCTAATTTAACAAACAATGGAAACCACTTCCTGAACCTCAAAGATCAGGATGGAAAAAGATAAGGTCATTCTAATCAAGAAATCGACATATGAGGAGCCAAACTAAAAGTTTTTCACTGAGGTTTCTACTCAACCTAATGATAAGGGAGTATTCTCAAGTATCCCACCTAGGGTTTTACTGGTCGAAGATATCCGTGCATACATTCACTGTAAAGTTGCAGAGATTGGAGATATTGAGGTTGAAGAAGCTTACCAAAAGCTATGCAAGGAAAAATAACTAAAGGATGAGTACAAACACATTGAGTTCAAAGGGTTAACCAATGACCTATAATTCCCAAAAGAATTCAAGATAGAATGAACTCAAATTGTGCTCAGCTAGGTGCATGATGATAAAATCTAGTTAGATAAACCTAAGGAAATCATAAAGGATATGGTTCACTCAATAATTGGATACCCCATCACTGAGAAGGAAAAATACCTAAGGAGCCCTAGACACCCCAAGATTGAAAAGCTAAATGGAGCTGAATGGGATGACAGAGGTCTGAAAGTTAATTCAATCACCGACCCTGAAATAAAATTTGGTGCATATGTGATTGGATACAAGATCTTTAAAGAAAGAAGAATGAATAGGGTTGCTTGTGGATATTTTTACATAGCATACATGATAGTAAAGAAGGGTGTGCAATTAGACCTGGCCGAGCTTCTACTGAAGCAACTGGAAGAAAAGATGAGAACAATTAGATCAGCCCCATCTAACACATGTAAGTTTGGTTCTCTATTAATGTGCCCATTCGTTTACTTTCAGAACTTATTTCCTTCAGTCAGTAATGTCACTTGGGACACCAACTGACCAATCATAGCACATATTAGTGATTACATTAAATCACTAGGAGATAATTTCATACCACTATTGGATGCCTACTTCAAAAAATTTAATAATTGGATGTAGAAGAGGATGAGATTTCTTGCATAGTTGGTTGAACAATACAAAGATGATATATACTTTGTAGTTGACACCAACACCACACTCATCAAAGTTGCTAACCCAAGAAAAGCATGGTTACCACCATTGGCCTATGAAATTGACATAGATATGGGTAAAAAAGCCATTGAAGCCCTACTAAATTAACCAGCTGACAAGTCTATAAGTAGATTTGGCACTTATGAGGAAGCCAAGTCAAGAATAAAGAATGGCTTTGTAGTCAAGAAAATAGGAAAGAATAAAATACAAATGGTGAAAACACTTAAGAAGAAACTATCGGTAACTAATGAAGAGTTGAAACAATCAGCAGATGTCACCAAGGGACAGTCACTCATCAGTGAAGGAAAAGAATTAAGTGATTCAGAGTCTACCGAGTAAGATGTAGAGCCTCCAAAGGCCAAGAAAAAAAAACTTACAGATGTAACTTCTTTATCTAGGACAAGAATCAAAACAACTAAGCTAGACTCACCACCATTAAAGAAAGGCACGGTAAGAACATAAATGAAAATAAATCCTATAGCCTCAACCAATCCCAAACAATGAAAGAAATATATAAGAGTTAGAGAAGCCAAGGATGATACTAAAGGGGAAGAAAGAGAACATAGAGTCTAACTAGAAAAGGCCAAAATATCAAAGACAATTGATGAAAATATAGAGTCATTCATCAACACAGGCAATATACAACATTATAAGATTAGACAATGGGGAAAGATGTCTACCGAGGATCAGAACAAAATAGAAGAAGGAATCATTAAGATGATGGTAGCTTACAAGTATGTACCTCTACAATTTGGAAATCATATTCCACAGGAGCTACAAGAAAAAATATCAGGTAGGTAGACATATGCATTATATATGGAGAAGTAGATGAGGAAGAAATCCCTAAATGCATTCATGCCCAACTCCTTAGTTGAAGAAATTGACTCAACCATGAAGGAGTATGCCAAGAATTTTTTTGAAAAAACCATAGCGTACAAGGTATTGCAGAACAAGCTCAAAGATATTGACATTGAAGGAAATAAGATTTGGACACAAATATTTAATCCACCTGAGCAGGTACTAGCTCTAATCAAGACTGCTCAGACTGAGGAAAAGGAGGACAAACAGAACCCCGACCACGTTTTCATCAATGATATAGAGGATATCAATCCCATTGACTTAACCACAAAGGAAAGTAAGGCCATAGATGATATTCCTCAAATATTTAAATCATTAGGAGAAACATAATACAACACTATATAGGATATCACTCATGATGATTTTGATAATGATGCCAAGGCTGATGAAGATGTCACAAAAGCCACCAAGAAAATAAATGAACAAGACACTACAAATGTTGCACATGAACAAATACCATGTAACATGCCTTTATTGATGTAATAAATAAATATAATGACTGAGTCACAATAGAAACCACCTGAGACAAAAGAAGACAAACCGATGGACAAAGGTGATGAGCAAGGCAAAAAGAAAAATACAAATGGAGAGGACGAACCGAGTGATGCACCCATCAAGGATAGTGTAAAGGAAGACAAGGCTACATGTCAAGACAAGGTTGATGTAGAGACGTCTACAACTGACCAACAAGTACTGAATGAGAAACCTGGAAAAATCACAACAACTCCCAAGAAAGCAATGATAGAAGCTGAGCAACAAAACTCTCTTGCGATAGTACCACATTCCCCTACATCAAGCAACATTAAGAATCTAAAAAGAAGAACAAATAAAATAAAGCCCCTGTTACACTTGAGGAGATGATAGACATACTCGACTGTGATCCCAAAACACTTGATCTTGAGTTAGTGACAAGGCATGGGGAGCTATGTAAAAGGAAAGCACAACAGGACAAGCTAAGAATGGAACACAGAAATACTCAAGTCCTAGAAATGACAAAGGAGATTCTAATGCAAGTAGTTCCTGATAGATTGATCAAAATGCACCCATCATTGATCAACTTGTAGTTCTAACAAAGGAAATCACACAGTAGAATGTAGATACTGAGAAGGTCATTAAGGAAAGAGAAGAAGAAAATTAGAACTACAAGCCAACAATGAAAATCAGCCAAGAATTGGCAGAGAATAAGGTCAAACTTTCTAAACTAATAACTACATTAGAATCTCTTATTCCAAAATTAGTTACATTAGTTCAAAATTTGTGCACTATTGAAAACTTCACTATAGAGCATGACACATAGATACCTTGGTTAAATGAAGATCTAAAAGCTAGTGCACAAAGTCTTTCAACTGAGCCAAATGCATTCCAACTACATTACGAAAAGCTAGTTGAATCTAAAAAGTTAAGAATTGAAATACAAAAGGAAGAAAAAAAATGAGAGATGAAGTAACCAAGCTACAAGACATGTGACTACCAAATCTTACAGTGATAATGAAACATATGAATACAAAAAAGACTCTGATTGCCACCCCAAAAGTGTCAGTAGATGAAAGCATCTATGACATGCACACTCAACTCACATTGGAGAAAATGACCCTAGAGCACCTAAAGGAGAAATGGGAAAAGCTTTTGGAAGCCATTAAGAAATCTCATTCACATATACTTGACAAGTTGTAAGTTTTACATCTTTTTCATTACTTTTAAAAATGGGGGAAACATGTACATACATTGTATCTACATACTGAACCATGCACAAAGGGGTGTCATTGTAAAGGTAACACACTTAGTGTATATACTATACATATTATTTTTTGATACTAATGCTAAATGGGGAGATTGATAATCCTTAAAGGATCAGAAGTTGTCATTAGTATACAAGAAGATAGTTTTGGTCAGTCATGATCATTGAGCGACAACACTCACCGAGCAAAAACATTCACCGAGAACAGTGGTCAATGAAATGTTTTGAACACCAAGTAGTATATCAACCAAGCACCAGTCTAAAGATACATCACTAAGCACTAGTACACAAAGACATCATTGAGCATCAGTCTACACTGAGAGCCAACATTTTACCCAAAAAAGTGGATCTCCAACTACACGCCAGCTAAAGCACTTTAGTCTTTAAAATAGTTGTTTTCTTAGTTGGATAACCATTTCTTGTGGATCAAGAAAAGCATAAATGATGGATTTAATTAGTCAACTGATTATATTCATGCAAACTAGGAGATCAAGGTCAAGTTGTAGATCATAGGGTTTTTCAAGAAAAGAGTGAAACCTGATTAGGTCAAAATACTATATATAGATGTATTAATCAATAAAGAACATGATGATTGTAGCCACCAAGGATGTCTATGGATCAGAGAGAGGTTTTCATGCAAAAGGACAAATAAATAAGAATTCAGTTATGAAGAAGTTCTATATTCAAGGCTACTGACTAGAACAAAGGTATTATCCATCATAATAGGTGATATACATTTTGTGAAGTTAATGGATCTATAATCAAAAATTCAAGATTGCAAGCAATCAGGTCATATATTATTTTACTCTCTAACAATTGTAGCAAGCAGTATAATCCTTTAAGAAGGTGGACTTAACAATCTTAATGTAAATCTCTTAACCGAGTGCACACATACATTGTGTTTCTGAAATCACTTAACCGAGTACACTTAACAAGTCTAACATGTTACTCCTTACAGGGTAAGATCATCAAAAGTGATCACAACTTGTAGCCCTAGCAGGAACATTCTATTCTACAAATAGTGAAGCTTTGTGGGTTTCATCGCCACCACAGTTTTTACCTTCTAACAAGGGTTTCTACGTTATCAAATACTTGTGTCATGTGTAAATGATTTTCATGAATTTTTCAATGTTTGCTTACATGCATTTACATTTATGCTATGACATTACATGCATGAAATTGATAAGCTACAATGGTCGGTAATGCAAGTAAAGAGTACAAAAGGTTAATTGACAAAAGTTTTAAGGGTACTGATTCACCCCTCCCCTCTCAGTACACACCCTTTCATTATTCCAAAATTTCAATGAAAACACACATTTTCAAAATGAAAAACATATTTGGTGTTTCCTTATCGATCGCAACTATTCTAACACAACATTATTTGTAAGTAGAAGACTAAGAAAACATAGTTATGAAGCATATCACTGGAAACATACTTGTGGTACATTTTTCTACTAGAAATTTTAAATGAGGAATTTATTAGACATTATTAATATTCCTTTCAAGTTGTAACAATGCAAACATTAAATATGAGAAATGTGGATCATTTTCCAAACAAGTCCTAACACACACCCAAACTACAAAGATGTTGCATACATTAAAGATATTAGAAGAAACACTAGTGACTAGAAAATATATGAGTGCAATATCCATGGAACATATCATCTATGTTCCAGACCATAAGAATAAAACATCAAACATGGTGAAATGAAAATAGTTATTCTAGGAAAATACTAGAGAACTTCTCTACAAACACACTCATCAACATTATTCAATGATCAGAATGCCTTTGTAAAAATGATTTCTGATCAGAAGAAACAAGAGAGATACTAAAATACCCTATAGTATAATACCACCATCCACACTAGTTTCATGCTTCTAATTCTCTTGTTAAACCTTCAATACTTCTAATATCTATCTCAAAGTTACTTGTGTCTATGATATCATTGTTGTCACCATCTCCCAAATATTCCAACTGTGATCATCAACATATATCATTTTCAGCATAAAGGAGGGTTGACAACCAAACTTACTACATTAATATGGAAATAACTTTGACCAGAAAAACAACATGGTGTGGATATTAACACTGAGTAGGTGAAAACCCATAATAGAGTATACTACTATCCAATTAATTGCATGCACATGTTTCTACCTTCTTCACCAAAGAAACATTAAGTGTGGTATTCATCCTTCCTTCAACAATGATTATGGACACCATCACAATGATTCCATGGTTGGGATAAAAATGATAATACCAAAATACATATCATTTTATCACAATGATAAAACCACAATAGATGTCAAAGAAGATCTCAACTACAAGCAATCAACTGGTTGACATCAATAAAAACATCAATTTCCAGCAAGTTCCAATCCATTAAGAGAAATTACAACCTAAACATTATGAGTTTGCGATAAGAAAATTCATCTTTGATTAGCTATATAATTTTAGTTAATTGAGCCATCATCATGAAATGTGTTCAACTTAGAGTAAACAAAGTGCTAGTAAATGAAATTAACTGAAAAAAAACCTTCATTCCTCTTAATCCAATATAATATTCATATTGTATAGTTAATTAAGGAATTCAATGTGTTGAACAAGATTCATAGTGTAGACACACACTTCCAATCCCATTTATTCACTTGGAATTGCAAAATCAAACATTTTTTACTCATAAAAGATGTAGTAAAATACCAACCCAAATTATAATCACATATAAACATTAGGAAGACTATCCTAACTCATCCAACCAAGGACACCCAAATTAATAACATATTACTCTATCATTTTAATGATTAATTTGAAGACAAATAAAATTAATCTAAACTTACACATTAAATTGAAATTATAATAATACAAGACAAGGACATTGAGCTCCAAACAAAATGCTTCCTAATAACCAATTAGGTCTTTCATGTTCTTTTAGTTACTTTAATATATTTAGAAAATCATTGAATAGACATGGTTCTTATATAGTCAAGACAGATAGATATTAACTAAATTATATATCAATAATACCATATTTGGGTATGAATAAACATGGTTCTTATATAGTCAAGACAAATTGAAAGTAACTAACTCATACATCAATAATAGCACATTTGGGTATGACTAAACTTTTGTAAGGATTTACGCAGCTTGTCTACTCATATTACATAACCTCTATAGACAAAACTAGTGTATAATAAAAAAATTACTATATTTTTAATTAAAAAAATTTACGTCACTAGCCTCTGATTTCTTCTCTAAATACCTGCAACGATGTTCACAAAATTCTGGTGTATAGTGCCCTAGACTTTATGGTGTGGACGTCTCATAACACATCTGTGGAAATAGTTATGCGCTCTATGTCAGCAATTCTCTTCAAAGCAAAGACCTGATGCCCTCTAGCACTATTTCTCATTTCTTCATCGAACCCTAGCCAATAATTGTTAGAAATTAATCTTTCCTTGGTGAACTATGTAATTAAAGGATAAACCAAGGTATCCTATTTTGTTCTTGTCCTCTAGTCCAAGTAGGAGGACATGTCACAATTTTGTAATTCCTTTAATAAGGAAATTAGATATTCCTCCTTAAGAGGATTCCTACACATGGAACACACTTAATGTGAATGTGGAACTCATAGGATATGGGAGGTACATGCAAAATCCATGACTCAACTCTACTTAAGAGATGCTTCTCTCTCACTTCTCAAGGTTGGTTCTCAAAAATTGGTTCTCATGGGAATTCTTCTCTCTTCTTCTCTCTTTCTCATTCTATCTCTCATAATATTGTAATGAGCTTCTTTCTGAAGCTCTCTCTCTCTTTCATGGCTTCTTGCCTCATTCATATGATTCACAAGGGGTTTTTTCTTGTTCTTTCCCCTTTCAAAATTCTTGTGTACTTGTCTTGGTCTTGGAGCATTTTGGGTGATTGTGGTGTTTGATCTTGAAGGAAAATCTCTCTCTCTTAATTTGTATTTGGTAAAAATATTCCTTTGCACTCTCTCTTGGATTTTTTCCTTATCTATTTTCCATTTTCTTTTATGTTTCTAACATGGTATCAGATCTGGTTTAATCCCTGTTTTGAGTGTGCATGCAACAATAGTTGATAGACATCTCCGTTGAGGAAGAGAAATCTAATTTTTGTTGATCTAACTCTTGATTCTAGGGATTTCTTTTTTCCTTTTTGCAAATCTAAGTCTACTCATATTTTTTTCATGTTTTTTTTTTTTAAATAGTACTAATCTCTCCCTTTGTCGGGCAACAACAAGGGACAATTTAAGATTTGCATATTCTGTTATTTATCATTAAATATAAATCTAATACTAATCAGAACCTCTATCAGGCAACCACAAGGGTTTTCTACTTCTTACATTCTCGCTTATTTTTCTAACTTGTGTGTTGCAGGATTTACATTTTATCATTTTAATCAACATTTAGTCTGCTTATCATATATTTCCTTCTCTTTCAGCATTCTAATCATTCTATTTTTTTTTCCTGTATATACTTCTGCATTTTATCTGATTATTCTTCTCTTCAGGTTTCTCCTCATCAGTTTTAATATATATAATCTCTCTATTATATCTTAGGCTCTTTGTTAATTTCTCTTTGCCTGAGGTTTCTTGGATCATATCTCCTTCTTTTTGCGTTTGATATTATGGTTAGATAAGAGAGAATCTGAAAAATCCACAATCTGAGTTTTGTGCAGAACCCTCCAAATTAGTTGACACGTGTACATTTTCCAACATTCTTCTACCTCTAAGATAAACGCAAAGTTCTATACTAACATTTTTTTTGTAGGTTTAAATGCATTAGTCATTCATCTTTGTGTTTTTATCTCTGATTTTTCTAACAAATCTTATTATATCTCTATCTTTTCTGCTTATTACTCCTCTATTATCTTTTATTTCTATCCTTGGTATCTTTTTTTTATGATATATAAACCATTAATATAAAAAGAATTCCTTTCTCCTTCCTCCTGCCTCCTGCGCAACATATTATTGATATTTCTTATCAAATTAATCCAACACATTGTCATCTCGCTACCTTAGCTTGTCTGCTTTATTTTGAGGGTCCAACATATATACTCCTTGAGCAGCTATTTCTTCCCATTAGAGAAACATATAACTCTTTGCGCTGCATTATTATTTATTTCTCCTCTAGCAGCTTTTATACTTTCCCTTGGCTGCTTTTCTCATTTGAGTGCAACTTTACAACATTTATCTCCACCTTGCGCATCCCATTCATATTTCATAGTGAATCTTAGTTTGTTTTAGTTTCCTACAGTTTTAAGTATCTCCTTTATACACTTATTCATCTAGTGCAATAGTCCTTCAGCCTTGCGCAACATTTTTTTCATTACATTGCTAAATTTCTTTCCTTTGCTAAATGTTTTCTTCATATCTAGCGTAGCTTTTACCCATATCTTGTATTTCTCCTTCTTGCACGAAGCTCTTAGCTTGATTTTCATTGAATTTGTTTTAGCGCAACATATACCATTGCTTGTGTAGCCTTGTATGTTGTAGTTTCTCATCTGTTCTCTCTCCCTCTCTCACGTTGTTCAGTTTATTTCTTCATTAAATTATTTCATTAACGCAGATTTTTATTATCATAGTTATTATTACACATAAAGTATTTGTTCTTTTTTCTTCTATATGCAAGTAACGTTTTCTTTCAATCACTATTTTTTGTCTACCTTTGCAGTATTTCTCTGATTATTGTTCATCATTCTCACAGCGAGAATACTCTAAATTTCTAACTTATCTTAGTTTAGTTTTTTTTTTTATAGTTTGAAACGTATCTTTAACCATTTAACCTCATTATTTAAAGTTTAAGGTATTTTTTTATTCAAATTTGGTTATTTAATTGGTCTTTCATTAATCATTATTTATTCTCTAATCCAAGTTTATTTAAACTTAATCAATTCTAACTTAGTATTTTAAACTTTCACAATTTGTTTAACTCAGCTTTAACGTCATATACATTTTAATAATCTAAACTCTTTTCAATCACCATTTTAATATATCATTGCTATAAAAATTTGTTTTCCCATTTACACAAAATATATTAATTTTTAAAAAAATTTAAAATTTATTGCACTTTAACAGTTTACATTTGCGTTAAATTTTGGATTTAGATTCATTTGTAGATATTATATCTTGTATTCTAGTTCACGATGTCAATTTTATTCCAGATTTTAAATTAAAGAGCTCTAACTATCTAGTATGGAAAACCTTTATTTCATTTTGATTATTATTCACAAGAAAGGGGTTTATGTTCTTTAAACAAAGGGGTATTCATTCTTCTTATATATTAAGCTTCTCGCTTATTCTCGTGTTTAACATTCCGTTAAAATAAAATTCTCCTTGTAATTCTATTTAATGTTAACAGTTTATTCTCTGCTTTACGCAATTCTAATTTATTTTGATTTACTTTTGTTGGGTATGATGAATCTACTAAAGGTTATAGAGTTTATGATCCTATTACTAACAAGGTGCATATTGCAAGAGATGTTGTTATTGCAAAAAAAAAAGTTCATGATTGTCACGAGGTCAAAGATGATGAATTTAAATGGGGTATTATTGATCTCATGGAGGACCAACCTCCTATTCTAAACCCTACTCGTAATGCACCTATTTCTATTCCTATTCATATTAAAAATGATGATGATGATGATGGTAAGAATATTTTTACTCCTCATAGTGATGATGATAATAATGAATTTACTCCTCATAGTGATATTTATGTTACTTCTAAGAGAAATCCTAAATGGTTTAAACATTTACTTAATATACGTGATAATCCTATTACTAAAATGTGTGGACTTATTTTATTTTGTCTATTTCAAATTAGTTCTCATATTCACCATCAATGGAGTTTTCTAACTAATATCCATAAAATTAATGTTGGTCTTACATTTATCTCTTCTTTATCTCCAATTATTCAGGATTATGAGATTATCTTACACTATTGCCTTCATGAGTATTATTACTAATTTTATTGATAAGATTGAATTAATCTATTTGCACATAGTTGAAATTTATTTTTTTAGAGCATCTCTTCATACACATAGCTGCAATTTATGGCTTTATACCATGCGTTTATATTCATTTTGTTCCATTTGTAAGTGGCACTGGGATGCACTTACTTTAGTTGATGTTGATCAACTTGTTCCATTTGTAAGTGGCACTGTGATGCACTTACTTCAGTTGATGTTGATCAACGTGTTCCATTTGTAAGTTGCAATAGGATGCACTTACTTCAGTTGATGTTTATCAACTTGTTCCATTTGTAAGTTGAAGTAGGTTTCACTTACTTCAATTGATGTTTATCAGCTTGTTCCATTTGTAAGTTGCACTAGGATGCACCTACTTCAGTTGATGTATATCAACTTGTTCCATTTGTAAGTTGCACTGGGTTGCACTTGCTTTAGTTTATGTTTATCAACTTGTTCCATTTGAAAGTTGCATTGGATGATTATTTATTATGCTCCTCAGTGAGAGGATGGTTCTTTATTTTGTTCCTCAATGAGAGAGTGATTTTTCATGGTTTTCCCTACCATTTCACATTTTCTTGAAGGCAATATGTTGTTACTTCTCATAATCCCATCTTATGGTTCACAACTGTAAACATGCTTGGAAAATCAGGATCTTGAGTTAATTTGGTGATTAAGTCATATATTTTACTGATTTATCATTGTCTCTCTCATATTTATTTTTATACTAACATGATAATGCACTGCATTCTTCATTGCTTCTAGATCGTGGGTAATGTAGGTGATAGAGTTACAACCCATTCACTTGGAGTGAGATGAATCATTAGTGGACTATCTATATCCATGTGATTGACACAATGTTGATGCAGGTTTTCATTGGTTGACCTTGTCTGTGGTCATTTGTGTATTAGTATATTTCTTTCATGAGAGCATTGATTAATTCTTTCATGCCTAAATTTTTCATTTTGAACCTTTGAGCATTTATTCTATCTTGATATCATGTTAACTCCATTGCATTTTCGTAAACAAATTACATTTATCTTTAACTCTAACTCTGTTTTCACTATGAGAGTTTCCTTAAACTTATTATTTGATTTCAAAATCTATACTAACTTGAATATGAGATTGAATTCTACTTGTGGATAGTTGCCTTGCTTTCTTGCTCTATGTTTCAGGTGAGCCATCAAGGCCCAATAAAGTACTCAATTCATTTCCACATGTCCTATGTATCACAAGACTACTTGAAGATATGCATATACTTTCACTTGAACACATTTTGAGGACTCGTCCACTCGTCTTGGCTCTACCAAAGCTACTTGTACTTCAAATTTCTAGAAGACCACTTGCAAACTTGAAGACAATACAATTTCTTCCTTATATTGAAGATCAAGTTGCAGATTTTTGTAAAAAATTGGGTTTCATACCCCTTGTTGTAATCACCCCAAGTAAAGATTAAACAGGGGTGTTAGAAATTAATCTTTCCTTGGTGAACTATGTAATTAAAGGATAAACCAAGGTATCCTATTTTTTTCTTATCCTCTATTCCAAGTAGGAGGACATGCCACATTTTTGTAATTCCTTTAATAAGGAAATTAGATATTCCTCCTTAAGAGAATTCCTACACATGGCACACACTTAATGTAAATGTGGAACTCATAGGATATGGGAGTTACATGAAAAATCCTTGACTCAACTCTACTTAAGAGATGCTTCTCTCTCACTTCTCAAGGTTGGTTCTCACAAATTGGTTCTAATGGGAATTCTTCTCTCTTTCTCATTCTATCTCTCATAATATTGTAATGAGCTTCTTGCTCAAGCTCTCTCTCTTTCATGGCTTCCTGCCTCATTCATATTATTCACAAGGGGTTTTTTCTTCTTTTTCCCCTTTCAAAATTCTTGTGTACTTGTCTTGGTCTTGGAGTATTTTTGGTGATCTTGGTGTTTGATCTTGAAGGAAAATATCTCGCTTTCTTTGTATTTTGTAAAAGTCTTCCTTTGCACTGTCTCTTGGATGTTTTCCTTATCTATTTTCCATTTTATTTTATGTTTCTAACAATAATGCCATCCAAAAGTGGCAAGCTGTAAATATTTTTAGTAGTCAAATAAGCTTCAAGAAAGAATTGGGTAAGGGAATCTAGCCTTCACATTATCTTGATCACCCAATTCTTCAAGGGAAAGGAATCTCTATGTCCAAATATGTTGTTCGACTTGGCTCCCCTCTCAATTCATGTCTCTATTATGGTTCGTATATTTTTTTTTAAATTTTAATAATGATAACGAGAATTATCTACAATATCATGCCCTATTTTTTTTGTTTAACAAAGATTTGACATTAATTATGTGACCTCCAATCTTAGGTTCCTCATTAATGGAAATGGAAAGTTATATGGAAGAGGGGATATGTATTCACTCCTGTTTCAGATTATATGAAAGGGGAGATGTGTATCAATAGGTTATTCATTTCTAAATTTTATTCTTGTGAAGACAAATATATAGTGGTGTAAGATGGCCTATGGATCTTTTGAGAATATTTTTTGTACACAAAAATATGGTTCCCCTCTTTTAACCCACAAATATAAATCTTCACTTTAGCATATTTATGAGTGCAATTATCTTCTCTCCCCATGCAATTATAGGAACCATATTTCTTTCATGTCATTGGTAATGGCCATTGAAAATATCATTGCACTTTCAAAGAAACTCTACCATAAAAATTCAAGTTGTGCTCGAATATGTGTTTACGTGGATCAATCTAATGTACTTCCATGAAAGATTTTGTTGAAGGTGGGAAACAAATGAAGAATAAAACCTATAGATGATGAAAAAAAATACTTTCAGATATAAAAAAATATTTTCCAATGAACCACCTGATGTTCCTTATCAAAATCATCATCTAATTGTGAAAAGGAGCCATGTGTCCTAAGACAAACCTTCATAGTGGATTGAGGGAGAGGCTGAAAACTATGCTATTATTTCCAAAATTCAAAAGGACATGGATCATCTCCTATCCCCCCATTAAGATTATACGAATAATGGCTCTCTCCCTTCTCTTGGTACACTCATTGACAAGGACACTACTTGTTGACCATCCTAAGGATGTCATCTCAATAGATTCATTGATCTTGTAGGAGAAATCATTAATGAAAGACATAGATCCACAAGAAACTCTAGAACCAGTAGAATCATTTGTGGAAATGTGGTGTAAGGATAATCCAAAAGAACTGTTCAGTGATAATAAGAAAAAGGATGGATGACAGTAAGATCTTGTAAGTTTGGGAAAAATCTTAAAATTTTAAAATAATTTGGCCACATAGGTTGAAAATAATATTAGTGTCTTCTTCTTTAGGGAAAGAGTTTGGAATAAATCATAGGTATAATTAGGTACCACTATGCATAGGGAATTCCCCTTATTTCTATTTTATTTTATATGGGGTGTGGCTCCCTTATGCCTAGCTTATAGATCACAAAAAACACTATTTTTATAACCACGGTCCACTTTTTTATCACTAAAGAAATATCTTACAAGATAAAATATTTGAAATTGGAGGAAACATTTATTCCAGGTAGATTAAAATGATATATTGAGAATGTTAATTTTGTACAATGATAGTTAATTTAGAGTTCTTTACACTCAGTTTCTATACTGAACCTTATGTTAATAGTCTTCTTACGCTTTTTTTATGTTTAATTTGTGTTGTTCTTTGATTATTATGAATTGGGGCTCGGTGATTCCTCCTATAAGGCTAAAGATTTTTTTTGGCTATTTTACTTAAACGATGAAAGATGGTAGTATAAATTAAAATTATACTAGTGTTACCTTAGCAAAAGAAGATAGTACTAAATCGTTGGTTTTTAATTAATTTTTCTTAGTTCTGGGTTTTGGTGGATTTTGGTTGTAATGGCCAAAAGCTTGGTCCTATCTTCTGTATTGTAATGTGATTTGTTGTTATTTGGGTTTAGTGTGCTTTTCCTGCCAACTTAATAAAAAATAATCTATTGAGAATTATGGAATACAAAAATTATATTTTAAGAGATATAACCAAGCCTATGTAGATTATGTATTTTTTGACAAAATAAATTCTTTATTCCTTAGTTCAAATTTGTTTCCAAATTTATAAAGTTTCAAATACCAAATGACATCCTTCTTTACAATACTACATTCCTGATCCAAATACAAATCTACAAATTATAATTATTTTGTTAATGTAAATTTTACTAGGTTTCCTCTTCTCTAAATTAATTTAGGTTTTTATTAAAAGAAAAACATGTTTGAAGCGACTAGAAACCCCTAACAAAACAAAAAAATGAGCTAGAAAGATCAATTCCTAACCACTAGCTAAACAACAACAAACGAAAACCAAAAAAATTGGGGAACAATGCCACAAAGTCCTTATAGATTTTGTACCAAACTATAATTTTTATGCATTATTTATTCATTTATACATCTGACATTTTTCATAGTTTTTCTAATGGTGGCCGCCCCCTTTTCCTTACTTTAGAGTCTAGATGTAAGCATCGGTAGAGAAACCACATCTCCTTTCTTGCCACACATTTTTCATTTCCAAGAATATTTTGGACTGATTTATAATTCTTGAAGGTGAAGCCAAAATGACCTTGGATATGCATTGCAAAGCTTTAGATTGAGCATTGATCTTCTTGAGTCCCTCTGTAGTATTATGTATGGATGTCTTACTTACAACAACCACAACTCTCAGCTTATCTTGTATAGCTTCAATAGTATCCTCTAGCTTCATGGTGCGAATCTTATGGCGCTCCTTCAAATATCTTATGGCTTTAGCCATGGTATAAGTGATGGCCATAATTTTATCCAAGTCTTGAACCAAGGTTGACATATTAACCTTATCTTTAAGAGAATTGATTTTTTCTACAATCCATTGGAATAGAGCATTCTCGATATCCATCACATCTTTCAAATTCTTGTTTATATTTTTTATTTTCTTTCACAAAAGCTCACTTCTTAGCTAGAGTATCTTTTCCCACTTCCAAAGGAATCTCAACTTGAATGCACACATCCAAAACACTCATTTTGGGAGGCTGGGAAACTAGGGATTGGGGAGTGGGGACAAAATCATTTTGAGTTTTTAATTTCTTCTTTTTAGGGAGCATCCCCTCAACTGAATGAGACACCGAAAGGGTTTTCTCATTAGCTTTAGTACAGATTGACAATATATTTATCATCTCCTTTATCACTACCACAAGGATTTGATGAATCTATAAAAACACCATTAAGGGGATGTAGTATGAGTCCTCATCCTTAGAAACTACATTTTTTTTGGCGAGCCTTTCTATTTCTTTTTAGATTTTTTCATTTACCCAAATGAAAAACCACCTCATCATACAAGGGAGCATCCTTGAAATCAATTGAGAATTCCTCATAATGAACATGCACATTCTGTTGGTATTCAATGCCTATCTTAGGGATATGATTTTTCTAGATAGATAAAGACTTAGCATGTTCCATAATAAGAAAAATCATACCTTCATGAAGTAATATGGAAGAGGGGATTTTGGAATAGGATTTTAAGCTATTATAAAATGAAGACATAAAATAGAATGGTATTCAAATGAACTTGTTATGCCTGAAATGGTTGGGAATAGAAAAATGATAACTAATGAGACTATAGAGTCTTCCATACAACGTTACATACTACATGATGACTATGACCATGTCCACCCAAGGAGATTTGATGGAGGATCTCTCGTAACCCATGTGTATAGTTCCTTTGACCTTATCCCTTTCTCCAGTGTATAAGAAAATATCCAAAGCCTCATTCACACATTTACTGTCTCTATATAATTTTCTCCCCTCAACCAAAGTATTTGTAATTTTTGAAATTAACTCCTCAGTGACTTCAAGCTCTAGGCCAAACACCTTCAAAATCCCATCACTTCATCCTTCAACAAAAGCTTCTATACCTTTTAGGTCAGGATCATGCAATCTCTCCATATAATAATTAATACCACTTGTAGAGAGCTTGCTCTGAACAATATGATTATTTTTCCATTTGTGGTAAACAATAGGATCAATACTATTATTAGCCCCCTTTATTAGCATAATGCTATCTAGAAGAGCACACACCACTAGACCAGAACACAAGATTCTAAAAACCAAGTTAAAAAAAGCCAAGCCAGACACTTCATGATAAAATAAGGCCATGCATCAATAATTTCTTTTGCACAATCAAGTTCATCATCTCTAAAAATGCATTCAATTCAAAATTACCCATAATCGTTATGGATAAGAAAATTAATTTCTTTACGGATCTTGTCATTATATCCCCAACTCACCATATGTTGAGAATTTACCCCCAAACAAGCCAATATTTCCACCACATAGATACCCACGTGGTAAACATGCATAACCATAGAATCATCAAATGAATTTAGCCTTTAAATACAATTCAAGATCAATGATTTAATTGTCCATCTAGGGGGAGCTTTACCATTAAGGAAACTGATAATGTTGAGAGTCACTTTCTAACCATACCCTAGTTTATCATTTATGCATTACCATTTTTAAACCAATGTAGGTTGCATAAGCCTTGGAAAAGTGGTTTGTTTGAGTACCCAAAGGGAGGGGCACCACCAAGACAAGCCTACCATTAAGAAAATTAGTTTTAAATGAATTTGAATTCATCAATTTTTGTTAATCATTTTCTAATATAAGTTTCTTTCTTTTCATAAAGGCATATCTACTAGATGCCCATCTATCCTATTATATTCTTGTTTTAAATGTCAAAATTTAGTTAAAATAATATAACCTCTTCAAAAAATAATACTCTCGAATTATTTGACCAAAAGTAAAGTGTCTTCTAAATTTAATTTATTAATATTCATATTATATTTTGAATCTTGATATAATTAACAAAAACTTTTATATAATTGCAAAATAGTTCTAAAATTAATAAAAAAATTCTAAAAAAAAAAACAAAAAAATGTATGTAATGCTCTCTAATTTTCATTTCCTTAAATGAAATAATAATAAATCAAATTTATTATTTTAGAATCCTTTCACCATTTTGTTTGTGTCATAGGGCTTCAGACATTGTTTCCCCTAAAGTTTAAATTTTCTTTGTTGTTTAATGGTTAGTCCTTGAATTTGGTTAGGGTATTTTAGTCTTTTTGAGGTGCAATAGGGGCTCATGTTTGTTTTTGTTGTAATCTGTGCTCCCTATGTATGTTTTATTGATGATTTTGTGGCATTGGATTTTTTTTTGGATTTCTATCGTAGTTGTGTCTAGGTGTTTTGTCTTTAGATGGGCCTCTTTCTTCTTCCTAACCATAATCGTTGTTATTTGTGGAGATCTCGAGATTTTTTTTGTTTGTGAATCCTATGCATCAGTGGTTGTGCAGGTTTGTGGAGTTGGTCTAGGTGGAGCTTTTATGGTGATATGAGTTTTTTCTTGGTTTTCCCTCTAGGTCTATGCTTTTGGAGTGGTTTTGTTGTTGGCATTTTTTTTTGTGAAGGCACTGGTCTTTGTTTTTCTTATCTTGTTGGTGGGCACTTTTATTTTCATTTTCCCTATTATATTTTTTATGGTTACAAGGGCTAATGGTGGTTTTTCTCTTTGCTATGGTTATTTGGTCGTTGATAGTTTTCAAGGGCTCATTCAACCTTTTTTTCATTTTTTGTTGAGGTTTTTTTTTTCTATTTCTGGGGTTGTGCTTGCCCCTATTGGAGCCTGGTGGTTTCTATTTTTTTTCACTTTTAGGCTCTTCTTTTACTTCTCTAGTTTCTTCCCAGTGAGGCTTCTATGGAGTAAAGCCTTGTCATTTTAAGGTGGGGATTTTGTTGTGGCTATGGCATTTTTTGGCTCATTTTTTTCCTTTCTTCCTCTTTCATGTGGTTCCTATTGAGGTGATGACATCTCTTATGGAGGTGGAGATTTGCAAAATGAGAGAGGTTGAAAGATGCTCTTTGTGATCAATTCCTTTTTTTTTGGCTACTTAAAAGAGGTTTTGAATCAACTATGGATCTCTTATCTGGTTGTCTCTTCATCTTCTACCCGTATTGATATGAGTTCCTTTTCTGTTAAATTCTATTTAGGGACACTTTGGAATTTATTTTAGGATGGTTTTAGGAGCCATTTTAAAACCCAATTTAAAGGTTTGGGTAGCCTTTCAAAGTCCCCTATTCCTCATCTTTATTTTGGTTAGTTGGGAGGTTCAAATTTTTTTAGATTATTTTTCAAATATTATCTTTATTATTATAGAGGTTAAGGTTTTGGGTGCCTTTCTAAAACCCAATGCTAGGGTTAATCGCTCTTGAAAAAACCCTTGGTTCTTGTTCAAGGTTAAGGGAGTTTGTAATAACCTTGTGTACTAAATTTAAGGCCTTGGACTATTTTTGTTGTAGCCTCTACCTTGTATGGTTACTCTCCTTTAGGTTGTTATTTTTTAGTTGTTTGAAGGGTTGTTGGTTGGTTGTGTTCTATCTTTTACAGTTATTTGGTTGAGGGTTCCAGAAACTTCACCACAATCTACTTGCAAAGGGTTTTGAACTCCTTCAAAACCTATTTTACCTTAATAAAAAATATTAATATTTTGTTGTATTTATATTAATTTTTCTTTTCCAATACAATTTTTAATTATATTTTTTTTCTAATTTTTTATATTTAGATCTAACTTTTTATATTTAAATTATGAACTTTTAATAATTATTTAAAAATAATAATTTAAAATATTTTTTAACAGAACTAATTATTCTAATTATGTATTAATAACCTAAGAAATATTTGCTAAAATTATAATTATGAAATGGTATATTAATAGTTTAAAATATATTTATTTTTATTTTATATGTATATTGAAATTATTTTTATTTTATATGGATATTAAATAAATGAAGTTTTTTTTTTAATTTTTTTTTAATTTTAATTTTTTTTATGTGGTGCTTATTTTGAAAGTATTATGTTTATTATTAATATTGATACTTTGACAACCATTGCCAAATTTAAGATAAAATGTAAGTGATTTTGTTAACATTATCACACTAACCCATTACACTCCACCTTGTACTCCATCATAGAATGTCTTGCTAAAATTAAAAACTTTGAAATAAAATAGTATTAGACTAATTAAGTAAATATGTCAATTAAGAAACAAATGACTTAGATATAGGAGCTAATAAAAAAGGATAGAAATGTGTACAAAAATTAGTAATAAAATATGTATACTGTGGTTTGGACTACTCATAGAAAAATGATATTTACATTGTTCTTGAATGATTCATGGCTATAGTTAAAAATTCTCATAATTGATAAATATCTTTAAATTCAAATAGATAAAGAAAATTTCGTAGATTTACATATCTTGCTAATCGATCTTAATTGTTGTAGTCTTGATTTTATGCATAAAACTAAATTTTAATAGGTGAGAAAGATCTATAAACAATATTCTCCTAAAATCATTTTTTTATCTTATTAGAATAGATAGAAAACTTGAATAGATATAGAAAACTTTGTGGATCTACGCATCATGTGTGAAAGAACCCAATTATTATAATTTTTATTTGACACATAAAAATAACTTTAGATAAATGAAAAAGATAAGACAAAAAATCTTTTCTTATGTCTTCACTCACTAGATATTTGAAAAATTAAGAAACTTAAGCTAAAATAATATATAAAAAAATTACTCATAAAAGTATGCATACTGAGGTTTGGATAGTCATGAATAAATGATGTTGATGTTGCTTCTGAATGACTCGCCACTATTGTTTAAAAATTACTATAATTTGAAGAATATCTTAAATTCAAATATACAGAAACAACTTTGTGATAACACCGGATAAAACTCAATTATTACAATCTTAAATTGTTTGGTAAGAAAATCTGATAAAGTATCATCTCTTATGTCTTAAATATACAGAAACAACATTGTGATAACACCGGATAAAACTGTTCTTTATAACAAAATGCTCTGCAACTTCAACTGGTTCCAGCTCGTTTGAATGTTGGGTTCTACCTCAGTTCTGAATGCTATTTTCTGCCTCGCCCCACACTCCGTCGGGGGAGCTAGGAGGTGATTGTCCAGACCTATTCCTAGTCCTTGCGGGGAGAGATGATTTTGAACCCCTTTCAGTAGGGGTTGGCCCATTTTCCTCTGAGATGGTTGACTCACCTGATGACCTAACTGGTACCATGGTGTCCCCTTGTAAGCCTGTAAAGGTGGATAATGCTAAGTCTCCTGACACCCCTGAGACGCCTGAATTCTTAGCGGGAGAATTTAGTCCTGAAATCTCTATCCCAGATGGAGTTGTGGAGGACATATCTGCTACCCTACACCTTGCTCTTGTTTTGAGGTTTGTTGCCTTTAGGCCCACCATAGAGATGGTGCATAGTTGGTGTATGGCCCGGTGGAAAATTAAATGATCTATGCTAGTTTCTGCTATGCCAGGGGGTCTATTCCTATTCACATTTAATGCTGAGGTGGATTTCAGTAGTGTTTCTACAAGGAGCTGGTACTATGGGAAGCATGCTCTTCTGATGGCTAAATGGAAGCCTGGATTTAACCCAAAAATTGATCTGCAAAAAGCTTCTCCAGTTTGGGTCCACTTTCCTGGTCTTCCCCTGGAATTCTAGGATAATAAAGTGTTTAGATGGATATGGAACTCCTTCGAAAGTTATTTGACAGCTGACTCGGTTACTCTGACAAAGTCACACCTCATGTTTGCTAGATTTTGTGTTAATGTCTCGATGAATAAGCCCCTTCCCAACTTTGTACTACTTAAGTCCAAGTGGGGCAACTGGAACCAAGCCATTGTTTATGAAAATGCCACACTACATTGCCAAAAATGTGGGAAAAATGGGCATGTGGTGACTAACTGCAAGGGCTCTTCTAGGCCGAAGGAACAACCTATCACATGCCCATCACCTAAGGTTAACAATGTTGAGTCAGATGTGCCTCCAGTGAATACCATGGTTGTACATCCTTCTAGTGGTGGATTCCCCCCCCCCCCCCCCCCCCGCCCAAGGTAGTGAACTAGAGTTAGAAGGGTCAGTAAAGAACATAGAGACCGAGAAGACTGAGGCCTGAGAAAAAGGGCAGAGGAAGGAAGGGTCAAAAAGGAACACAGAGGCCGAGAAGGTTGAGGAATTCAAAGAAGGTGAGATTCTCAGAGTGAACACTGCATTGGAGATGGATACGGCCCCTAAAGTTTGAGAAATAGACATAGTATTAATGGATGCCTCTAACAATCTCATTAACAGTCCAAATGGTTGTGATACCAGTATGGAAAACAAGACTCGGGTGACTGGAAGTGCTTTGACAGGAAAATTTTGGGGGGAAACTTCTTCCACCCGGTAATGCGGTTTAGATTTTGGAGAGGAAATTATGAGATCATCCTCCTTGTCACCTTTAATTTTGGTCCTCGACTGGTCAAAACCCGAAAGGAAAACAAGGAGCAAGAAGATGGATAAAGGACTAGAGTCAAAAAAGAAGGCAGATGTAGGGAGTGAAAACAAAGTGGGCCACCCGACTGCTAAGGCGACCAGAGCTAAGGAAGTAGCAAGGGTCGTTGCCAGTGAAAGGAAACTAACCCTGGAAGACTCTCAAAAGGGTAAAAGATGAAGTTCCTCTCATGGAACATAAGGGGCATGAATAGCCCGCAAAAATAGTTTGCACTAAAGAAGTATATTATGGAGCTTCGAGTCGATATGGTTCTCATACAAGAGGTTAAAATGAAGTACAATATTTTTGCACCGCTGGTTGATAAAATTTGGCCTGGGGTGGCCTTCCTATATAGTGAAGCTGATGGGGCTTCAGGTGGTGTTGCTACTCTCTGGAATCCTAGTAAGTTATCTAGAAAAATTGTGGTTTCTTCTCATAACTTTCTTCCTGGGTTTTTTACTTGGAATAATTCCTCCTGGTATATGTTCAACATTTATGCCCCAAACTCTAGAATGGAAGGGGGTAGACTCTGGGGAGAAATCTCTAACCTCATTGATGCTGACCATGATTACCCTATTATGTGTGCAGGGGATTTTAATTCTCCCCTGTTTCCCTCTGAGAAATTGGGATGGTCCCAAGATTATTATGATAGTATGCAAGAGCTAGCTGATTTCACGAGGATAAGTGATTTGGTTGATATTGAGTTATAGGGCACAGATTTGACTTGGTCTAACAATAGAAAAGGTAGGAAACTTATTCAAGTTAGGCTGGATAGATGGTTGATCTCTGGTGGGTGGGATATTACCCCTCTGATTGGCCTCTCACACCTCCCAAGGACTGTGTCTGATCACTTTCCTCTGATTCTTGACTAGGTGGAGAAAGCCCGTGCTGGACCCCGGCCATTCTGCTACGAGATCATGTGGCAATCTCACTAGGAATTTGAAGACTGTATAAAAAGGTGTTAGAACATGTCTATTAGGGGTACGGCTATGTTCTAAATAGCTGAGAAGCTTAAAATTATCAAAAGGGAGGCCCACAGATGGAGCAAAAATAAGTTCGGGGATATTTTCTAGTGCAAAAAAGAGATAGAGGAAAAAATTAAACTCCTCCAAAATGAAATGGCCATGGGAAATTCCTCTTGGGAAGCTCATATTGAGGAAGAGAGATGGGGGAATAAATGGAGAGATAACATCAAAAGGGAGGAAATCTTCTGGAAGCAACGATCTTGCATCCAATGGCTCAAGGAAGGTGACTGCAACTCAGCTTTTTTCCACAGATCTGCTTCAATTCATAACAGAAGAAATACTATTAAATCACTGGTTGCCGGTGGGGAGGTGATGAGTGAGGAAGAAGACATGGGTAATCATGCAGTGGATTTCTTTTGTGACACTTTTAGGAGCCAGCTATGGAGGGGGGGTGATTCTGATAGCTCTCATCTTTTGGAGGCTATCCCGACTATTATTTCTAGAGAAGAGAACAATTGGCTTCTATCCAAGGTCTCTGAAGAGGAAGTCAAAACCGTGATTTTCTCCATGGGGGATTTTAAATCTCTTGGTCTGGACGGATTTCCCCTGTCTTTCCTCCAACATTTCTGGGACATCATAAAATATGATATTATCCATGCTGCCCGTGATTTTGTTAGAACTAGAAAAATCCTCAAGAGAATTAACAAAACTTACATTGTTCTAGTCCCTAAAGTTCAATACCCCAAGGAACTAAGTGATTTCTGGCCGATCAGCCTCTGTAACACAGTTTATAAAATCCTTTCAAAAATAATCACAAATAGGATCAAACCTCTCCTGGGTAAAATTATTAACCCCAACCAGAAAGGGTTTGTTCCGGGAAGGCAAATCCTAGATGTGGCTATCACTACCCATGAAATCATTCACTTGATGGCTAGAGGTAATAATGATGGCATGGTTCTGAATTTGGATATCTCTAAGGCATATGATAAGGTGATTTGGAAATTCTTGTACGGGGTTCTAAAAAAGCTTGGCTTTAATGCAAATTTCATTAGAATTGCCAAGGAGGCGGTGGAAGCTGTGGAATTTGTAGTTCTTGTTAATGGTTCTCCTTGGGGGTCCTTTAATTAGGAGAGAGGCTTGTGCCAAGGTGACCCTCTATCCCCTTATATGTTCCTCCTTGTGGCTGAGGTGCTGGCCTGTAATCTATTGGGACTGAAGGCTTCTAGCCACATTGCAGGATTCAAACCGGCCTCCACTCTTCCTCCAGAAATCATTCAACAATTTTTGGATGACATGTTTCTATTTGGGAATTCTTGCATCAGAGAACCGAGAGAATGGAAAGATCTACTAGATGTTTATGCGGAGGCTTAGGGTTAGGTGATTAATTATAGTAAAAGAAAAATTTACTTCTTTATTTATGAACAAAGAACGCAATTGAAAATTATAGAATGTATTGGTTGTAAGGGTAGTATACTTCTCGACACCTATCTAGGGCTCCCCTCACTGTGAAGGAAGTCTCCGACCCTTTCTAGAAGTCCATACTTGAAAGAATGCAGAAATAATTGGCAGGATGGAAAGGCAAGGTCCTAAGTAATGCGGGAAAGCTCCAACTTCTGGCGGCAGCCCTCCAAGGAATACTGGTTTAATTTCTATCTCTTTTCAAAATCAATGACAGAACTATAGAGAAATTGAAAAAAATCCAAAGGAACTTCCCTTGGTCCGGAATGGAGGAAAAGACTAAAATGAACCTGATTAGCTGGGAAATAGTTTTCCAACCCAAGAAGGTGGGAGGACTGGGAGTGAGAAAAATAAAAGATCTTAACAAGGTGCTAATTACCAAACTTGGGTGGCAACTCTTTAAAGCTAACTGGGGTTGGTGTAAAATTTTGAAGGCCAAATACTACTTAAATGACCAATTCCACATGGCTCAAAACTACCCCACTGGCTCTAAATTCTGGAATTTCATGGTGAAAAGTAAAGGATCCCTCCTCAGAGGCTTAAAATGGGTGGTGGGTGATGGTAAGAAGATAAGTTTCTGGGAGGACTGGTGGGTAGGAGATAAACCTCTTAGTAGAAATAAACTTAGTCTCCTCAGAGATCGTTTGACTTCTCACTTTGGAGACAAAGTCAGTGACTACATTTCTCAGGATAAGAAATGGAAGAACCTAGCAAATGCTTACCATGGCAAGGAGCATATCCCACCCCACATTATGGAGCTATAGAAACTGATTGTTGAGATCAGGATCCCCATCTCTCAAATTGATGACAAGGCTGTGTGGTGTCATAGCAAATCGGGGGAGGTTACGGTCATATCTGCTTACCATGCTAACATTAAGGTTCTGGCCAATGAGTTGAGTTGGGGAAAGGTTTGGCTCCCCCAGCTCATCCCCAAAATTAATTTTTTTTGGTGGACCACTCTTCATGGAAAAATCCTTACGTTAGACAACCTCCAGAAATGGGGGGTCCAGCTGGTCAATAGGTGTGTTCTTTGTAAAATGTAGGTAGAGACAATAAATCATATTCTTATTCACTGCCCTCATGCTTCTCAGGTGTGGGGAAAAATAATGAGCAAACTAAAGCTAGACTGGGTCTTTTTGGAGCACTTAGACCAATTCATTAATAACTGGGGTCGAATTGCTGAGCACCCTCTCATCAACATCCTTTGGTGATTATTACCCCCACATGTCTGCTAGGGTCTATGGAAGGAACGAAACAACCAGATTTTTAGAGGAGAAGATAGCAATGTTGAAGGTACAATGCGGCTGACTGTGAATCTACTAAAGGAAAACCTGGAAACCTGTCGTTGAAAAATCCCCCCCCGTCCCCCCAAGGGACTAGAGTGTATGATAGCCAAGGAATGGGTTCTTCCCACCTTCTTCTACATGATGGACAACTCCAAAATTTTGACAAGACTAAACACTAAATGGTCACCCCTGGAGGAATACATAACCAAGTTGAACTTTGATGGTGCTGCCTCTAATGGCATTGCTGCAGGAGGAGGTATTTTTAGAGATAAAAAAGGACACCTTATCCTGGCCTATGCGGTCCACCTAGGAAAGGGATCTAATAATTTGGCTGCGATGTCTACCCTCCTATGGGGTCTAAAGGCGACGTCTAATATAGGGATTAAAAGATTAATCATAGAAGGTGATTCTAAAATTTTTATTGAGCTAGTTAAAGGGAACTATACTACTGGCTAGATTTTGGCAAATGTGATGAATGACATCTGTTCATTGCTCCCCAGGTTTGATGAATTCAACCTACAGCACATTTACCATGAAGGTAATGCATTGGAAGACATGCTGTCAACCATGGGTCTTGCGGTGAATGGATTAAGATGTTTGAGAAACTTAAACTCCCTACACAAGCATGTTATTCGGCTTGTGGAAAAAGAAAGCAAATTTAATAATGTATAACGAGGCTGATGTTGATTGGTCAAAAAAGTCGATGGGCAAGTTCATGAGGTGCCGTATCATTTCAAATTTTATAAGAGATACAAAATTTGGTCATATTAATTATTGCCAGCTTGAAAGACGGGCTATCAATGTCATATTAGAAAGAGTACGAGCTTTTTCAAATTAAAAGAAGACGTGGAGCATAACATGTGCAAGGGAAAGAATGAAACAACTGATGTGATTAATTGCAACATCAAGCCTTTATGGCGATATCATTTCTCGATATGCAAAGATTATTCGCTTATATCGGCAAACCATGTGAATAGTATGGGCCAACTCTGTGAGAAGGCAGACATTATTACCACCTGGTTTTTTGTTTGGAGACAAAAGTGCTACATTTGTTGGGTTAATAGCTCTTCTCTAGTGAGGGTTGTGCTGAAAAGAGGAAAGAAAGGTGGGATGTCGGTTGAGACCAAGGAGGAAGACTTGCCTGAATACAGCTCAGAGATGGGCAAAGATATGGTGCGGGTGGAACCCACTAGGATCGAGGATGATTTAATCAAAAATCTATGCATTCTCAACTACCTTAAGGAGGGTGATTTCTTCCCATTCATGAAGGCTATGGGCGGCAGTGATGAACTGGTCTCTCTGCAGTTGGTAAAAACTTGGGATGAGCGTAAAGTAACAATAAATGGAATAACCTTTGAGGTTAATGAGAAGGTTATCACGTAGGCCACAGGTCTCTCCACAGAGGGGAAAAATGGAAGATCACCAAAAGCCATGATGATACCCATATGAAATGCTTCTTTAAAAAAATGGAGATTCCTGAATGTTTTAGGGGAGGATTCAACAGATTGTCACTGCCCGACCCATGGAATGAAATGTGCCTCATTCTGATGAAGTACATCACTCTGGAAGGCCGGTTTGGCACCTGTTAAAACTACCATTTCCCTCTCCTCAACCACTTCAGGTACAATGATTCAATCTCCTTTCAATTTTTTCTGCTCCAATCGATGAAAGCTTCTGTTCTGGAAGTCAGAGAAAAAATGAAATCTAGGAAGAATTATTGTATCCTCCATTAGGGCTTAATGCTATGCCTTTACAATTTCCATTTAGCCCTCTGCCCGCCTAGGACTGTTTCTCTCTATATCTCCACACAGCATTCTGAGAACCCTAATGACCTTCAAGTCACGCTATCTAACCCCACGACTTCCTCCAAAACCCCAGTTTCCAAGAAAAATAAACAGAGCTTGACCGATGGTGACCAAATCACCATTGATTTTGAAGGTGAGGAGGAGGAGAATGATAGTAGACGGAGATCTAACATAATAGCCACTAAAACTAGATACAAGCAAAAAGTTGTGACAAAGAGGTGCACTGAAGAGGAAGAAGAGGAAGAAGATTCAGAGGAGGAAGAAGATATCAAGTAGGCAACTAGGGGAAATCTAAAGTGGGAAAGAAAATTAAGGTTGAGGAGAAGGATAAGGAAAAAAAGAAGCAAAGCCCTATTGTGGAGGGGTCTGTGAAAAGCCATGACTCTCAAGTCTCTGCCAATTTCGGTCTCCCCACCTATGACCTCTCAAAGAAAAAACTCTTTGAGGAGATGAAAGCGGACTCATCGCTCCTAACTTCATAGTCCCCTAGCCCTCAGGTGGTTATAAATATTACCCCCGAGGACCCTAAAAAAATAGAGGAGAAACTACCTGATGCTTTGAGTGACACCCCCATTGGTACTGCTGGTCCTCAGGAGTTGCTGTCAGACCCCAAGGTGGAGATAAAGGAAATGAGAGAAGAAATCAATAATCTCAGGGAAAACTTTAACAGGATTGCGGATTTTGCAGTGAAGGTCATGCATGTGGCTACCACGACGCTCAAACTCCTTCACATGGAGAAAATGAACCTGGGAGGCGAGCGTAAGGATGAAAAATTGTACCATTTCCTTGTGGACAATTGGCTGAAGCTCATGTTGAAAGGCAGGGAAGGTAACCCCAATTAGCCCCCTTTTTATCTATCTTTGGTTAACCTTTTTGCCTGGACTTTCCGATTGGCCGATGTGGGCCTGTTAGATCTTCGTTTAATTTCTAGTTTCTGTTATCTGTTGTTTATTACTATTAATGATAACTGTACTGTTAATTACTACCACAGGCTAGTTACCAACCTCATGGTGAGGTTGGGGCCTGTTAGGACTACCAGATTGATTTTTACTGTTAATTACTATTATCTGTTGTTTATTACTGTTAATGATAACTCTACTGTTAATTACTACCATAGGCTGGTTACCAACCTCATGGCGAGGTTGGGGCCTGTTAAGACTTCCAGGCTGGTTACCAGCTCCGTGTTGGAGCTAGGGCATGTTGATTTTCTTTCTTGGTTTTTGGTTTTCAAAATTGACATAGGTTGAGGGTTTGCTGTGGATGTTTTGCTGGTTATTGACACTCCTCGTATTGGTTTTTTGTTTGGGTCAGCCCCCACTTTTGACTGCCTTTTAAAATAAAAAACACAAGATAAAACTCAATTATTACAATCTTAAATTGTTTGATAAAAAAATCTGATAAAGTATCATCTCTTATGTCTTGTGAAGTCTTAGTTCACAAGATATTTGAAGCATTAAGAAACTTGATCACAAATTCTCATAATTTATACTGAATTAATGGTGCAGAGACAGGCCAAAGAGTGAAAAAAGCCTCCCATCAAATTCAGCACTCAATCCAAACCTCCACCCACCATTCAAAAAGCATCTGCATAGAGATCCATATTCCATATCACCATAATGTGACATGGATTTTCTCTCCCTAAGATCAGGTTGGGCCACTGAAAGACAGCAGGGAAATCAAGATCTGATTCTCAATTCATTGCTTTCATACATGATTTATGTGTTAGCAGGCGGGTAGTTTTCTTTTTAATGAAAATTAGGGTTGGCAATTATTATAAGTATGCAAAAGCAGAATCACATTGCCAACTCGTTGAAATGAGCGACGTGTGGTGCCCAGTCATTTATTCCCATATCTAAACGCTTGTGGTTAAGAAGTGACATTTCTTCGTTATTCAAGTTGCCATAATTCTCCATCACATGATGTCAGATTAAGATGGCTACTTGCGGCTTTGTTTTGTTTTACCAAATCCAATGTGAACGCCTGTTTTTATTCAACAACTTGGGAAGACTTCAATTCTTTGCATGTTAATATCTTACGTTTTGGAGGTTTAAGGGATTTTATGATTTCATATTTATCGTGTATATTTTTGCAGTTTTGAATGTCAAGAATGTTCCTTGTTCATAACTCATTCTATTCTGACTTCGTCGTGCATAAAATTTTAGGTTAAAACTTCTCAATTTGATTGTAAATTACGGCCTCAAAACCCTAAAAGAGGCTACTGGCCGTCAACTTCTGAGGCACAGAAATTGTTTAGAGCTTAATATTCTGTAACTTGACTCAAATATTATTATTGACTTATTCTCCATCCTCATCCACATCCCAAATCCCATTGACTTTGTATATATGGCTTTTCTAAATCCACGTTTTGTCTGAATCTTTTAACAAATGATATTGAAATTGTGTGTTGTTTTATTTTAAAAATTGATTTTAATGTCATTTTTTGACTTAATATAATTGGTTTTCCTTGATCTATATTTCACATATGTTTAGTTTATAAAAGAAATTTGTCTTTATGTTATGTTGGAGAAAGTTCTAAAAACAAGAGTTGTCTTGTATCTCATTCAAATAAATGAGTTTATCATCAACTTCTAGTTGACTTAATATGTATGGTTTTCCTTGATTCATGTCCTACATTTTTTTTTTTATAAAATTGTTCTTTTCTTAATGCTTTAGAAAAGACACCACATATTTGAAGTTTATGCTATCTTGTAGGAAGTTCTTAAAAATGAGTTGTGTTGTGCCTCATTGAAATAAGTTATTTTATTATCCACCTCACATTAATATTCATAGCTTTTCTTGATCCATGTCTTACATATGTTTTTTTGATAGAACAAAAGACACTGCAAATTTAAAGTTTATGCTATGTTAAAGGAAGTTATAAAAATAAGAGTTGTGTTGTGGCTCATTCAAATAAGTGATTTTATTATCCACCTCTCATTGACTTAATAAACATGTTTTTCCTTAATGAATGTCATAGATATGTTTTTAAATAAAATGGTTTTTTTCTTAATGCTTTTGAAAATACACTACTTATTTAATGTCCATGCTATCTTGTAGGAAGTTTTAAAAAAGAAGAGCTTTTGTTGTGCCTCATTTCATTAAGTGATTTTATTATTAACCTTCATTGACTTAATATACATGGTTTTCCTTTATCCATGTCTTACATATATTTTTTCTATGAAATAGTTTTTCTCTTAATGCTTTAGAAAAGACCCTACATATTTAAAGTTTGTGCTCTCTTCTTGGAAGTTTTAAAAATAAGAGTTGTATTATGCCTCATTCAAATAAGTGACTTTATCATCAACCTCATGTTGACATTATATCCATGGTTTTCATTGATCCATGTCTTGCACATATTTTTCCTATAAAATAGTTTTCTCTTAATGCATAAAAATTGAGACTAGATATTTAAATATTATGTTATATTGTGTGAAATTTTATAAAAAAATAAAATAAAAAATTAAGTAAGTAGTCATGCTCTGCATTTTGTGTGGCAGATATTTCTACTTGTATTGGGATGTGATAGAGGGTTTTCTTTCCTCTTCTTTCCCTCTTGAGCCGGCTCGGCCATTTTTGCCTTAAAAAAAAAGTAAGTGATTTTATCATCCATCTCTCATTGACTTAATATACCTAGTTTTCCTTCTTCCATGTCCTACATATATTTTTGTTATAAAATATTTTGTCTTGATAGTTAAGAAAAATAGATTACATGTTTAAAGTTTACGTTACCTTGTAAGAGGTTATAAAAATTAGAAATTCAGTTTACCAAATTCATTTTATATATGGTTTTCCTTGATCCACCTCTTACATGTAAATTTTTTTATAAATCCATCTTCTCTTAAAACTAAAAAAAAAATACTACATATTTAATTTTTAAATTATATTCTATCTTGTAGGAGAATCTACAAACAAGAGTTGTGTTGTGTATTATCCACCTTTTATTGACTTAATATACACTATTTTCCTTGAATCATGTCTTTGACTTAATATACATAGTTTTCCTTGAATCATGTCTTGCATTTGTTTTTCTATTAATTAGTTTTGTGTTAATGATTTAGAGGAAAAAAAAATTACATATTTAAAGTTTATGCTATCTTGTAAGATATTTTAGAAACCAGATTTGTGTTATGCCTCATTCAAATAAGTGGTTTTATCATCCACGTCAACTTTATCTTAATGTTTTAGGAAGAGATCTATATATTTAAATTTTATATTAATTTTTTGGAGGTTCTAAAAACACTAGTGGTGGTATGCCTCATGTAAATTAGTGATTTTATAATTTAATAATTACATTATGCATATTTAAAAGTTTCAAATAGATGAATAATTATTAAATATACATTTGGTTGATGAATAAGTATGAAATGTATATTAGATTATTGAATTTATTGTTGATAAAGAAATTTTTCATTAAATTATACACAAAGATTGATATCATAAGCCTTAGCTAAAAGAAGGATAATTATAATTATGATAACAAATAAAATTATATTAAATATTTTTTTTATAGAATTATAATATACAATTGATTGAATAATTTAATTGTAATAGGAAGAACATCACATTATGTAGATTTATCAAAATACATATTAATAAATATAAATATTTACAATTTTCCTAATCAAACACCACAATTATTTTTAAAAATAAAATTATTATATGATAAATAAAATCTAAAATTAATTATTATGAAAATAATCATTCTCTACTCTAGTAGTATTTGCTATTTAAATTTACCTTTTCAACAAAAATAACAAATTCTAAGATAATAAAAAAATAGAATCATATTGAAAATATGAATCAAAGAGAGATAATGTCAAATAATAGTTAAATTTCAAATATAAAATAATTAATAATTATCTTAAAATGAATCAATTTGATTAAAAAAAATGATGAAATGTGTTGTAATTTAGAAATATTAAATTCCTTCAAGAAAATGATCAAATCAATTTAAAATACAATGATCCATTATAGTTTATTAAATATGATTTTTTTATTATTAATTTTTCAAATATTTTAATTTAATAAATAAAATTTTTATTAATTATGTCAATCACAATCTCTCATATTTTCTCAAGTATGATTAAAAAAATTGCATTCATTGTAGAAAAATCTTTATATAAAAAGATACCATTTATCAAATATGACAAACTAAAAATGTGACATGACAATAACTTCGTACTATTTTTTTTTTTTATAGTCAAAATGAAAGAGATAAAATATGTCATACCTTACATCACACAAATATTATTGTTCATAACTGTTATCCAATAATTACATAAATCAAATGTTCTATTTTAAAATAAATTTAAGAAAAATTAAGATTATAATTTTTTGTCAAACTGTTTTACTTTTAATATCTAATTGGTTCATTTGTTACCAAAATACATACACTAGTATTCCTCCTTATAATAATTAAAAAATAAATTTAATAAACAATTGATGAAATAAATCAAAACAATATGTGGGGTTTGTCAAAATAATTAAAGGTAAAATATTTTATGTCATGCAAATGTCTTGGATATATTTGAAATATATACTATATATATAATATAATACATAAAGAAAGAGATATCTAGGCTTTAATTTTTAAATGTGAAACCTTTTTTTAAAGTAAATTAAAGCCATGATATCTCTAAGATTTCTTTAAATATATTATATAATATATAATATATATTTAGCTAGTAGCATTGGGAGGGGCATGTCCTAAGAATTAAATGACATAATTTACTATATAATATAATTTAATTTTATAAATGTTTTTGAATTAAGGAGCAGCAAGAAGGTGTTAGCCTGTGGTACAACAACAACAACACACTAAATACACATTAACAACATGTTAATCATATCTAGAGTGCACAACAGAGAAATTTAAAAGAACAAAAGGGTCATGAAAGACCACCACCACAGCTCAACCAACAAATTGTCGGTTGAAACTTTCCAAAATCACTTAGAAAAGCAAGGTTATCAAAGATCTTCCTATGAGTAAAAGCAACACCCTGACTGTAGATCCACCATCCAACTGCGACAACCCTTTCCACCTCAATAGTAAAGGGACCCACCTCAATAGGACTAGTGAGGAGGGAGATCAACAAAACTAGGGAAAAGATGTTAAACCACCTACCGCAGAATAGAGACCAGAACTTGTCCACCTCCAAAGTCACGGAACCCCCCCTCCCCCCTCAATAGGAGACAACTCCACCTCCACAGGAGTCGTGAAACAAGAAACAGACAGACAATACCAAGCCCACCTCCAGACTAGCCACCCACAATCCAAATCCATGGGGTTGGGGAATGCTCCCAAATCGGCTGCAAACTTTAGCCAAAAACAACCACCGAAGGTGAGCCCTTGAAAATTGCTAGCATTCACCTACCCAAAAGAGAAAGAAAACACGCTGTCAAGACCAAGCAGAAAGGACAAACCCACAAAAGGAAAAAAAGAGTTGGAAATGAAAGCCCTCACCATCACACCAATGCCAAACAGAACAACTCTTCAAGGTGAAGAGCCAAAAACCACGTCTAGAACTCTGGAGTATCTTCAGTAAGGCAACTCAAAAAAGGGCAACCTACGAAAGAAAGACACCTAGCCACCAAAGGGCTATAACCTCAACTAAAACCAACATGCATAGGGCATCAAGAATCACTTCAAAGCTCTAGAGCAGGTGCATGCTTGGAGACTTCATAGGCTGAACACCATGAGAAAAGTGCAGTAGCACTTGGGTCATCCATAAAGAGGAACAACGCTCCCCCGCTGCATCCAAAAATTCCCAATAGTAGGGAGAGAAACACCATAGAGGGCAGTAGCTCCCAGACAAACCTTGTATTGTCTGAGTCTGAGACAAGATACTCTCAGACGTAGGAAACCATAACCCTTCCCCCTTAGCAGAGATAAAAAATCTCAAACCACATTTGAGAGAACGATCCCAGACCCAAATCCACACCACTCCCATAGCAGGGATGCTCAAAAATAGAGTTTTCCTCCAAGCACCCGCACCTCTGTGGCCAAGGACCTAGAGGCTACTCTTCAAGAAAAGACCACAACCATAGTAGAAAAATAGCCCCCCACCATTAACAGCACCATCCATTGCACAAAGACTATGCCCCTAACCATACCACACCCTCAGGACTAGGAGAAGCCCACAGTCCAAACGCAGAGAGGGAACTAGTGGGTAGGCTTCCAAACCATGACCTTCTCCTCCAAGCATCTAAATGGGAAAACTAGCACACAGAGCTTCCGATCCTGCTCCCTACCCCATCTCCCACTTGCATGAGGTTCATTCAGCAACTCCACACTTCTCTCACATGATAGAATAGATTGAATAGCTAGGCCAATGAAGGCAGGGCCAATAAAATTCCCACAGGGTAAGGGGAGCCAAACAGTGCCTCCATTACTGCATAAAACCTGAGTCAAACAAAATAGGTCTCCTAAAACACAAAGTGAGCACCTTGAAACAGACTCACGTGAGACATTCACCCAGTCTCCACCTACAAAGACAAGTCCCATGCATGAGGGGAAAGAAGAGAAAACACCATAGTGTGCAACAAAAATAGTGCCCTTGCACACCAGAACAATAAAGAGCTCAAGGATCCCCATAAACCAATGAGGGCCAGAGCCCCACTTCATAACCACGAGAAGATGCAAGCCATGACAAGAGCACCTGCCAAATCTTCTCAGATCCGCCAGGATCATCCTCCTCATCATGCTCTCCCTCCTCAGAAACCCCAAAATTTGAAAAATTTCCCCTCCCGCTCACACCCTCACCCATCAATTTGTTTGGGGATACTAATGTATTTTTATAAATGTTGTAATAAGATAATTTTCTAAAATTTTATTATATATTTTATTTTATATTTAATACAAATTTCTAAATACGACATATATATAATATTTTAAAATTTTAGTTTAGTAATAGGATTAGGGCTCAATTTTTTTTTATGTTAAAGGTATAATTAAGATTGGGTTTAGGGTCCCATTGCATTTAGCATTAAGGTACAATTTTGTTATAGTTGGGTTAATGTTCAAATTTATTTAAGATTAGGGTTTGATTGTGTTAAGTGTTAGTTTTAGGGTTCAATTTGGCTTCATATCCTAACCCTAATTAAAATGTAACTCTAATTTAACCCCAACCCTATCCTTGCTATTAATTGTAATTAAACTATGTTCCATAAGTAAACTATAACCCTAACCTTAAATTAACATTAACTCTAATTAAAATTAATACCAAACCCAAATTAAACCCTAACATTAAATAAAATTAAACACTAATCCTTCCTCTCGTGAGAACAAAAACTCTAATTAAACTGTAATTGAAACATGACCCTAATCAAACTATAACCCTTGTTTTGAATCATATTTTGTATAGTGTTGAAGTAGGTTTAGGGTTTGGTAATGGGTAGGGTTTAGGTTCAATTTGGTTTAGTTTTAGGGTTAGGGTTTCTTTTAATTAGAGAGTTGGATTCAATTTTCTTCAGGGTATGTGTTTAAATTAGTATTCGATTAGGTTTATGGTTAAAATTGAAGTTAGAGTTGGGATTACAAAAATTACTACTAATTTAAATTCATAAGGGTTAGTGTTTAATTTTATGGAGTATTTTATTTCTCTCTCTCTCAATATGCTATATAGTTAGGGTTTAAATTGGTCTAGTTTTATAGTTGGTCAAATTTGATTTAGAATTTAGATTTAATTTATGTTTGATAGTGAGGGTTCAACTTTATTTAAGATTTGGATTTAAATTTTTTTTAAGGTTAGTGTTTCATTTGTCTTAGTGTCAAATTAGATTAAGGTTTAGGATTTAATTTCACAAAGTGGTTAATTTTATCTGCACACATGTATTTTGTTCTTTTTGATCCATCTAACTTGTGACAGGAATACATGTTTGTCACATGATTATGGAGAATATATTAATCATTGAAAATCATTTAAAAATCATATTATGAACATATGGGCAATAATTACACTTACACATAGGGATATAGTTAATGTTAGAATTACAAGTTGTTGATCATTTACATGGAGGGTTAGATTTACAAGTAGGGTTAGGGTTTGGCAATTAAAATTATAGTTTAAATGAAGTTACTAATTTTTCCTAAGTTATTAGAGATGTAATCACTCTTACTTTTATTTATAGGGTTAAAGGTAGAATTAGGGTAATAGATATTTGAAACATAAATATCATGTTTAATATTGAATTTTGTAGTTTTATTGTAATCAATTAGATTGTAAACATTCTTTACATATTAGATTGATTAAAATTTGGATTTTACAAAGTAAAATGAGATTCATTTATTATCAAATAACATTGATAAATTTGAAAATGATGACATGAATTTTTTTCAATTGTGAAAATATAGTACATCAACTTATTTCTAAAGATTTTAATCTATTTTCTTCATCTTTTGGTCTTGCAATTTGTTTTCTCCCTGTTTTATTTTATCATAATGATCATATGTGACAGGTCAAATTATTCTTAGTTCTTTTAGAGACTTTTCACTAGATATGGCGACAAATGTTATTCTTGTTCTTTCAGTCGGTCCTATATGAACAATCTCTTTTGCTAGTGTCAAACCTTGTGATTGGTGTATTGTCAAGGCCCAAGCCAATCTTAATGGTATTTATACCATAGAACCTCTTTGTCTTGCACTAATGGAACCGTTTGTGGATTTTGATCATCAAATAGTACTCTAGAGTAACTATCAAACTTAACTATGGCATATGCTAGTAGCTCTAGTAGTATGCTTCCAGGTTTGTAGACAATATTTTGAATATATACTAAAGCACCATTTACAAGACCTGCTTCTATCCACATATTTTAAGTTAGCATCGCTCTTGAATTCTGATTTATTAGTAATTCCATGTCAAGCTCATCATGATAACTTCCCTCGGAAAAATTAGTAGTTCCAACTTTTGTTGCAATACTACGTGTAACAGGTTCTTTAAGAGAATATAAGTTTTCCCTGTTATGATTTTGAACATTATCATTTGTGGAGAAAAAAATAACATTGTTGTCAAAGTCTTAGTTGATTGTTGTAGTGAAGTTAGTTTTTATTCTTGACATTAGCAATTTCTAGTCATCAATTTTAGGCTCTACTTCTCTCAAGTTTTTCAATAGTTGAAAAAAATTCATTTGCTGAATTTCTTCTCCACCCTGTCTAAATACTTTGTCTAAGGTAACCACAGTTCTGAAGTCTTTCCACAATAGCTTTGCTCAGCTATTGCTTGCATATACTGGTCTATCTCTAACAGGAGGCAACTGACCCAGGTCTCCAACTAAAATCATAGAAATTCATGTCAATTATATAAATACATTTTTAAACATTATATATAATGAAAACATAGAGAATTATTACATATAAATCTCATTTAATATAATATGATTTTTTTATTGTAATTCATTGTAATTGTTGATGTCTATAGCTTCGATCAGATAAAATGATCATAATACTGAACTAAATAAACATCATTAAATTGATAATATTATTATAAGGTAATATTATTCTATATCATATGTATATTAATATATATATATAAATAATAATGATATATATATATATATATATATATGGTTATTACGAGATAATAAAATTCTACATTATATATACATATTAATATATATAATAATAAATGATATTATTATATATATCAATATATATATCCAATGTATAAATAAAATAAATAATATTACAAACCGACTTGTATCGGTTATACAAACAAATTAATATCAACCACACCATACATTATGTCAGAATACCGATCGGGTGGCTAAGAGACTGATCGCACGAGAGGATGACATATTAAATTATGCATCGATCTAAATCAGAATTCAATGCATTGTTATCGGGCTATTAGTATCAGCAAATTACATGTTGTTAAATGTTTAGTATACCATTGAACTATATCATCCGCACTTGTTATTAGATTTGCTAAAACAACCTACGGTGAAGTATATAAACCGATTAGTGTTATCGGGTAGTATGTATATATGAAAGGACATGACATTATAGAGTCATGTCTCCTCAAGGAGACCTGACTCTATAATGTTATGTTTCACAAAATTATATATATATATATATATATATATTCGTTGGTTGTTTGAGATAAGTATATACAGAAAACAATGCAAGTCTCATTCATGCAATTAGTATAATATTGATATTAATATATTTATATATTTGTTATTATATTAATAATAAATATATTCATATATATATATATATATATATTGTAACTAAATATATATTATATATTGAGATTATATATACATATATATATATATATATATTGAATTTTGAAAAGAAAATTAAAAGTCATATATCTTAATTTAAAATTAACATGGTATCAGAGCTAGGTTCCTTTGTCGAAGCCTAAACCACTTGAAGGAAGATCCGATTAGATTGAAGGAAGACCAAGATTAGAATTTTGGAAATCTCGTACCTGCAGAATGGCAAATGGACTGAGACTTGAAGACAGACTTGAAGGTGCCTCTGATTTTGAATCATGGAAACTTCGAATAATGTTAGTGCTAAGGAAAAATGAGCTAAAGACAGTTATAGAAAATCTTTGTAAACCTAATGGAAAAGATGAGCTAATTAAGTGGGAAAAAGACAATACTAGAGAAATGGAATTATTAGTGGATGGAGTAAAAAGTTATCTACTACCTGTGATCACCAAGTTAGATTATGCTTATGATATGCTCAAAGCCTTGGAAAATATGTTTGAGTTCAACAACACCAGCAGAATTCTTACCCTTAAAAATCAACTCTCTACTATTAAAATGAATAGAGGAGAAACCATCACCTCATACTTTATGAGGATAACTGAATTGAGAAATCAACTCTCTACTATTGGTCACATATGTGATAGTAAGGACTAAACTATGATAACTCTAAATGGGCTCCCTATTTCGTAGAAAACTTTAGGCAAGGAGTAAGTGCATGTGCCAACTTCCCAAATTTGATCGACTAAAAGTTGATTGCATTCAAGAAGAGTATAACCTGAAATCTAGAGGAATCATGGACTCCACTAATGAAGATGTTCAGGCTCTTGTCACTAGTTCAAAAAGAAAAAAGGGAAAGAAGTCATATGATCAACAACCATTCAAGAAACCTAGAGATGCCTCTATAATGCAATGTTTTGGATGCGACAAATATGGTCACACTGCAAGAAAGTGTCCTGACAGACTTAGAATGCAAGCTTCCCTTGCTGAAGCAAATACTTCAAATGTATGTTTAGAGAAATATGTATTCTAAAATAAATTCAAGATACCTTATGATTGAGAGGGAGTTCAATGATAAAGAACACTTCTGAGGTAGAAATTGACATGTTTGTTTATTAATATATTAATGTTATTTTATAACTATATGGGCCCTGTGTAAATCATAAGGAAGTGACGACTTAAAAATGATTTTCACTTGTATATGTTAAAGTTATTGAAAGGTGACGATCTTACAATAACTTGATTTTCTATCTGTGATAGGAATGTGTGGATAGAATCTCTGATTGAGGCAATCCACACAATCAAGCTCGTGAGTTTGTGGATCGAATCGCCGATAGAGTCAATCCACATGAGAGCTTGTGGATAGAATCGCCAATTGAGGCAATCCACACAATAAAGCTTGTGATTTTGTGGATTGAATCGCCGATAGAGGCAATCCACACGAGAGCTTGTGGATAGAATCGCCGATTGAGGCAATCCACACAATAAAGCTCGTGAGTTTGTGGATCGAATCGCCGATAGAGGCAATCCACACGAGAGCTTGTGGATAGAATTGCCGATTGAGGCAATCCACCCAATGAAGCTCATGATTTTGTGGATCGAATCGCCGATAGAGGAAATCCACACGAGAGCTTGTGGATAGAATCGCAAATTGAGGCAATCCATACAATGAAGCTCGTGACTTGTGGATCGAATCGCCGATTGAGGCAATCGACACACGAGCTTGTGGATTGAATCTCCGATTGAGGAAATCCACACCATGAAGCTCGTGAATTGTGGATCGAATCACCGATTGAGGCAATCCACACGAGAGCTTGTGGATCGAATCGCCGATTGAGGCAATCCACACAAAAGCTTGTGGATCGAATCGCCGATGGAGGAAATCCACCTGAGAGCTATGGATAGAATCACCGACAGAGGCAATCCACTTGAAATTATTGTGATGTGTATTTTATCTTCCCTAGCTAAGAGGGAGTGTTGATGTTTATAGCTTCGATCAGATAAAATGATCATAATACTAAACTAAATAAACATTATTAAATTGATAATATTATTATGAGGTAATATTATTCTATATCATATATATATATATATATAATGAGATAACAAAATTCTACATTATATATACATATTAATATATAATAATAAATGATATTATTATATATATCAATATATATATCCAATGTATAAATAATATTACAAATCGACTTGTATCAGTTATACAAACAAATTAATATCAACCACACCATACATTATGTCAGAATACCGATCGGGTGGCTAAGAGACCGATCGCATGAGAGGATGACATATTAAATTATGCATCGATCTAAACCAGAATTTAATGCATTGTTATCGGGCTGTTAGTATCAGCAAATTACATGTTGTTAAATGTTTAGTATACCATTGAACTATATCATCCGCACTTGTTATTAGATTTGCTAAAACAACCTACAGTGAAGTATATAAACCGATTAGTGTTATCGGGCAGTACGTATACATGAAAGGACATGACATTATAGAGTCATGTCTCCTCAAGGAGACATGACTCTATAATGTTATGTTTCACAAAATTATATATATATATATTCATTGGTTGTTTGAGATAAGTATATACAGAAAACAAT
>MU224242.1:2617493-2647600 GCA_018584345.1 Thuja plicata
AATTTAAAGATTTGTATGCAGGGGATGAAGATTTTGCAGAAGCCTACAAGGTATGCTCTGATTTTGAAAATCATTTTCACAGTGAATTTTCTAACTACACTCTGCAGAATGGCTTGTTGTTTAGGGAAAATCAATTATGTGTTCCAAGGGGTTCCATGAGAGAGAACCTGAAATAGGAAAAACACAATGGATGTTTGAGTGCGCATTTTGGATTGAATAAGACTCTGGAATTAGTAAATAGATACTATTACTGGCCGAAGATGCAAAAAGATGTAAGGAGATATGCAGAGCAATGCACAATTTGTCAGAAGACAAAGGGGACCTCTAAAAATGCTGGTTTGTATCAACCACTACCCATACCAGATAGGCCTTGGGAGTTTTTGAGTATGGATTTTACTGTGGGGTTACCTAGGAAAAAGACTGGTTATGACAGCATTTTTTTTGTAGTAGACAGGTTCAGCAAAATGAGTCATTTTATGCCTTGTAAGACCACAAATGATGCCAGTCATATTGCTCACTTATTTTTCAAGGAAATAATTAGAATTCATGGTTTTCCAGTAAGCATAGTGTCCGACAGAGATGTCAAATTCATGGGTCATTTTTGGAAGAACTTATGGAGAAGGTTGGGAACTAATTTGTCCCATAGTTCTACCTACCATCCTCAAACAGATGGTCAGACAGAAGTTATCAACAGAGTGTTTGGAAACTTTCTTAGATTCTTAACAAAGGAGTATGGACAAGCCTAGGATCAAGTGTTACCACAGGCAGAATTTTATTATAATGATAGTGTTAACAGAACTACAGGGAAAAGCCCATTTTAGATTGTATATGGGATGCATTCATGTGGAGTTTGTGAACTCAGAGAATTAAAAGGACAGCAAGTGATAAGTGGACATGCTGATGACTTTGCATAGTCTATGAAGGAGATACATGATCAGGTGAAGAAGAATCTGATTGAGGCAAATCAAAGATTAAAAGAGAAGGTAGATGAAGGAAGGAGAGAAGTCCATTTTCAAATTGGAGATCTGGTAATGGTACATCTGAACAAAGCCAAATTACAGAAGGGTATTCCTACTAAGCTGCAAATGAGGAGAATAGGTCCCTACAAGATATTGGAGAAATATGGGTAGAATGCCTATAAAATTGATTTACCTAACGATTTGGATATATCACCTATTTTTAACGTGCAGGATCTTATTCCATACAGAGGACCAGTGATACCTGAGAGTACTCAAAAGATGGAAGTGGGAAAAGATGTTCAAGATATACGGGTGAAAACTAAGTCAAAGCTGCAAGCAGAGAAAATCCTAGATTCACGAGTTAAAAAGACAACTCAAGGAAGGGTATACAGAGAATATCTTGTCAAATGGATAGGGTTACTAGAAGCAGAAGCGACATGGATGGACGAAGAAGATTGCAAAAAATAAGGAATTAGTTTGGCATTGCTGCCGACTAATTAAAACTAAATTTTTCCTTCTTAGAGGGGGGAGTATGGTGCAGAGCACCCTAGGGTTTTTTGCTCCAAGCCCTAGTAATGGTCAGAGTGATCATGGAGCAGATCATGGTTAGTAGGGAACTATCTTCCTAAACCCTAATAGCTCATAACTCCTAGCATGAGGGTGGTTAAACAAACAAACCAATGACATTATACTCATCGCACAGTCGGCAAGGAATCGACAGTTAAGTTAAAACGGGTGCGACAAGGCGATGATAATATATCGCATAGTCGCAGGAGATCAGCGGTCAAGTGGAAATAGGGTGCGATGACGTGACATTAGTGTATCACAAAGTCGGCGGTTTATCGGTGGTTAGTGGCAGATGTGTGCGACGGTGTGATAATAGTGTATCGCACAGTCGGCAGGTGATAGGCGGTTAAGGGAAAATGGCCGTGACGCTGCGATAACAATTACATTAGTCTATCACGTGATCGCTGAACAATCGGTAGTTAGTTTTCTATGTGTGTGAGAGTGTGACTGCAATGTATTACAAGGTCACCGAAGAATAGATAGTTAGGTCTCTGAGTGTGTGAGAGCGTGACTGCAATGCATCGCCAGGTCATAGAACAAAAGGTAGCTCATTTAGAAGTGTTGCGAGCGCACGACTACAATGCATCGCAGGGTCGCAGATGAATCCGCAACTCATCTATAAGAGGCGCGAGAGCATGATAACAATGATATCACAAGGTTTCCATGCATAGTATGAGCACTCACGAGAGTGCGACTAACACTCAGAGCAAGGAGAATGTATGATCAAGATCCTAGCCGAGAAAGCGTTGCGATACCGCGATTAAAGAAAGGTTGACTTGCCAACCTGGAAGCTGGAAGTTAAAAATGTTATATACGACAAACAAAAAGAGAACGCCATGGAGGGAAACTAATGTCCATGTAGATAACCATGCTGATGATGATTTGATGATAGTTACAGGAGGAAGATGAAGAGCCGAGGCAGTTAGAATCCTCAGGCGGACAGGTAACCTAGAAGTGGTTACGAATCAAGAATAGGCTAAGATATAAAATGAAGGAAAGAACCATTTTGGAAGAGGTTGGAGAAGTTAGAGATTGAGGAGGCTAGCATAGAAGATTTGAGTTTACATTGTAATTTTTTGGTTTTCAATAAAGAATAGTTTCCTGTGTTTTCTGTGTGTGCTTCTATTGTGTGCAGACTTCTGTAGAGTAGGATTTTGAATTTAATCAAGTCTCATGGATGCTTTTTGACTCTTATAATCCATCCTATGGAGTGTGACCGTCAAGAAGCATCCCTTGTGTATTTTTATTCTATTTTTATGTTTGGGATTGAGAAGAGGCTAGTCAGAATTGTAGACAAGTCCTAGGCGAGCTAAATGGTCCGGCTAGGGAACTTGTAGGAGAGAGAGATAACAGGAGAAGGTGCATGACTAACTTTATTCAATCATGGAGAGGAAGATAAGGTAGAGAGTGAAGCATTTCGGTGGGTAGGAAACCTAGGAGGGAGGGAGTATAGAAATCCTTCCAGTTAGGGTCTGTGAGTAACCCTAAGAGACTCGAGAGGGACTCTAGAGGATCCTTAAGTGAATAGGGTCCAAAGTGAGATTCCTAAGAGGGAGTAGGAATCTAGAAGAGAAAGGTGACCTCCCCATCACTATGTTTCTGGGGCTTTCGATGTGGTCTCTTCTCCCTTTCCCCCGTGGACTCCTATGGAGGTGGAGAGTTTTCTGGTGACTCAGGTTAAGGTCTAGCCTGACTTTCTTTTGTCCCTCTCTTCTTCCTTTCCTATTGAGGTGATGGTTGCTTATGTTGAGGTGAAGACTAGCCGTGTGGAAAAGATGGATGGCTACTGGTTAGGGATTCTCCCTTATCTTGGATACCTAAACTAAGGGTTATGCAGAAGCAGGCCTATCCTTTGTGCTCTTGTGATCTTAATTTACCCTACAGAGATGGGTGAATATCCTATTAAGGTGGAGTGGGGTCCTCATGGTGATTTCTGGATGAGCAGAAGGATAGTTACTTTTGTGGGAAGAACAAAGGTTATTAAAGTTTATCTTCATTCTTCCTTCTCTCAAATTGTTATTTCTTTGGGTTTAGTCTGTAGAGGGAGTCTTGTGGTTTTGGGGACCAGGTCAAAACCCTTATTTTTTTTCTAGAAATTCTTAAAATTTTACTTTCCTTTCTAGCTATCGATCTTATTGTGGGGAGCCAGATTCTTCTCCGATTTTGGATTAACATGTAGCCCTTGGGCCCTATTCTGGACAATGAGGCTATCTTCTCCAGGTTGCTGACTGGATGTTGTTTTTGTGCTATTGGGTTTCAAGTACATTTTAGCTTTGTGCAGCTGATTTTCTAAGTGGGTTTTCAGATCCTCCTCAAAATCTAAGTGTACAGGGTTCAGGGACCCTTCAAAACCTGGTTCTGTGGCCCTGTGGTGGCATGTTCTATTTGTTAGGCTCTGTCCTTTCAGTCTGGGCTCTATTTCTGATCTTTCACTCTGTTCCGGTTTTCAGACACCCTTCAAAACCTCTTTTACTTAATCAAAATCAACTTTCTATTATTTTTTCACTTTTTAATTCAAATCATTTATATAATAACCAATCACTAAACTTTCTATTTAGTTGTTTTAAAATAGAAAGAAGTTGATTTATGTAAGTTACTAAAGTCTAAAGTAACTTTCTATTATTATTTATTTCTAGTTTTTAAAGATCAATATTATAGTTACATTATGTCAAATCTAGTTTCAAAAAGAATTTTTCAAAATAATTATAAGTTTAATAGCAACTTTCTATTATTTTTCCCTTTTTTTTTAATTTAAATTATTTATATAATAACCAATCACTAAATTTATGTATCAGATTTGAAAAACAAAGAATGATTTTTGAAAAATATAAAGATTTATCTTTAAGAATAATATTTTAAAAAGTACAGAAATTATTTCATTTAAAATGTTGTTTTCATATGCATGCATGCAACCCAAAGAAATGAGTATTCTGTATAGTTTAAAGTTTGAAACAATTATTACACTTCTTGGAAAAAATTGAAATGTCAGGCTCATAATTAAGGGAATGTTAGTAATGCTAAAGATAACTCTCCAAATTGCATATCTGCATCAAAGAAAATGTAAAATCAATTCTAACTTGTGAACCCAATCATGCAATGTCCACCGAATGCAATGAATATTCATAAATCATAATAAATCCATTATATCTACAAAAGTGATAGATAAAATTGCCACTCAAGTTGCTAATGGACCGAGAACATGTATATAAAAGTTCATCCAACACAGATATTGGCATGTAAACTTCCAGCCTATCAGTGCAATTAACACTTTCTTTATAATCCTAAAATTTTGATTTATAGTCTGAAAACTTTGACTATTCTTATATTAATATTTATTAAAATTTATAAAATAAGAGATAAAATGAAAAGCTAACCACATAGATTTTTTTTACTCTACAATTTATGGAGATTGCTGGAAAGATTTTCATAGATTTTTACCAGTAGATGAACGAAAAGTAGAGAGAAGAATAGAAAGCAGAGAGCAAAACTGCAATAAAGTATTGGCCTACAAGAATCAAATAAAAAGAACAAATTTACATTCAAACATAACTTTAATCATGCATCACAATAGCAAACAAAATTTTAACATTTTTCAAGTCTCATACTAACACAAAACTTTGAATCGTTTTAATGACGATAGTAAATTCCCTTTAATTGAGAAATTCTGAGAAGAAAGAAGATGAGGGAATAATAATAAAAATAGTTAGGTTTATAATGTTTTTAATGAAAATAGTTAAGGTTATAACATTTTTGCTTGAGTGGAGAAAGTTTCAACACGTGCGTAGAAAATATTTATTAAGATATTTGATAACAAATGAACAGTTACGATTTAAAATCAATCCTAAATTTATGGAGATATTTTTCTATACACGGATGGCTGACATCTATATGTTGTGACTGTAGGAAAGCCTCTAGGCTTAATTAACAAAATTTCTATTACAAATTGTATATAAATCTTAGTAATTATCAACCTCATATTTTAGTTTTTTTATTGGAAACAAAATTTTAGAGTAAATGCAAATGTTTACTCTTTTATCATTTTTGAAAATGCAATGATTGAATTATCTATTAACAAATCAATTTTGGTGTGATTCGATATCTAAGTTTTCACAAAATCTAGATGAAAATATACATATAAAATTTAAAAACAATTCTTCATTAATTAAGATATTAATATCAAATTTCACCACACAAGCACACAATCTATCAATAAGAAAATAATATTTTTAATTTAAAATATAAAATATATCTCAAATATAAATAAATTACATTTATATATATTATTTTATGTATTTCATCTTAAATTGCATTATCAACACCCATAAAAAATATGAGTAAAAATATAGTTCAAATCATGCATAAAGGATATATATTAATATTGTTGACTTGATTATTTTTCTACTTTAGACTTTAGTTAGTTTACTATCCAAGAATTGCATAATCATGTGTTTCTCCATTTAGCTTGGACAATTTTTTGCATGTTTGAGATCCCACATTAATATTGAATACTACAATCATAATTTTGCTTATCATCTTGACACTCCAGCTCCAATTGCGACCTTTGGACCAAATATTGAGGTCTTTTGTTGGTTCTCCATATTTTCTTCAAACTTTAAATCAAGGGTGGGTCTCAAATGTTAAGCAGGAAATCCAAATTTGCATTAGCCCTCTTCAAGTTTCGATCCTATAAAATGATTGAAAAGAAGATATAAGCAACCTACCTCTCCATATTTGAAATAGGATATCATAGATAGTTCATGCTCTCTCCTACAAATTTGCATCTCAAGCATTTTATGACATATCTCAAGTATTCCAAGACATTGTCAAGTTAATCATCTTCATGGGAGAAAGCTTCTCTCTCTCATGGAAATTCAGGTAGAGGAAACTACAATAAAATAAGAAGATCATTACATAATTCCCCATCCATAAGAATTCATGCATCCAAGCATTCAATTCCTCAAACCATTCTCATTCCTCTACATCACATGTTGTGGCAAACTATAAGCATTCATTGTACAAGACATATATTTCATGATTTCCATTTAGGTTTCTATGTGGACTCAAGCTATTTCATAAACACTAATTATTGTATTCAAATAATCATTGCACTATCAATGTATGAGATATTTTATGCTTTATATCTAGCTTTTATTTTACATCAAAACACTTTCCTTTCAAGCATATTTTATTTCAATTGAATGTTTTATTCCTTAACCAAGGTTTGACTAAGGAAAACCCATCTCTACACAAAAATATCTCTCTTTTCTATGGGAAGGAACTTGTGGCACCAATTTCTAGACCAGATATGGAAAATATAGGACCCTTGCTTTAATTTGGGACTAAAATTAGAAAAAAAATACCAAGACATAGTCACCATCCAAGACTTGTTAATGGATCATGTTTACACTTCTGGCTTGTCCTTCCAACTTTTCTCTAAATTACAATAACAACTGAGATACTATCTTTGGGTTTCATTTTTTATAGAATACTTGGTGTGTTAGGTTTCTATCTATTTGTGCATACAAAAAATCATCTTTTCTTTATTTCTACCCCTAGATCTTATATTTATCAATCATATTTGCATATTCAACCATCAATTATAGTGAAGATAATTGCACCCATCAGGACTTAAGCCTTCTTGATCCTAGTGAGTCATCTTCCATCAAATGCAATATAGGAAATAGACCCAAGTTCACTATTTTGACAATTTGAAATACTGAACCCTATTTCTTATGTTACATTTTAGTGAACCCGACTCATAACATTTATAATTATTATTTGGTTCCTAGATCTTATTTGTATGCATTGTATTATTTTAAAGGATAAAAATAGGTTTTGAAGGGACCTAAAACCCTTTAAAAAATAGATTTTGAGAGGGATTTGGAACCCAAAATAAACCTATATTTGTATAACATATTACAATTTAGAATAGCATCTAACCATCAGCATAAAAATAATAGCCATTAAAAATATCACCATACAAAGCATCAACTTTAAAAACAATAGGCCTAAGACCTACATCACAAAACATAGGGTATTCAAATCTCCCTTAACATGAATAAGAGAAAACTATGGAGTTTATTAGGCACCCATAAAATGAGACAACATGTGTTTTTACAAGGCTCCTACAACCTTTGTTTGGTTTTGCAAAGGACCCCATAACCTTCACAACCACCAACTATAGGAGGATCTTTACAAAATTGTCGGGCATTAGAAAAACATCCCACATAAACAAGCCCATAATAAGAATCTGGGAGTTTTAACAGGCTCCTCAAACCTTAAGAATGGGTTTTCAACTTTTACCCAAAACTAACGAGCCAAAAATCTGCACAAACTCTCCTAGAGACAATTAGCTCCTCGCCAGAGAAACTCCTCTTCACCTCAATAGAAGAGGATCCCACCTTAATAGGATAAAAAATGGAGGAGATAGTAACACAAAAGAGCCAACCATGGATCCACCCCTTATCCAAGGATCCAACATAATTGTTATATTTTATGCATTTATTTTTATGTTTAGCCTTACTTTTACATTCATTGGTAAAAAGGATATAAAATTTGCACATTTTTATCTCTTATTTGATAGATCTAGTCATTGTATTGCATTTCCATTTTTTTAAATAATAATAAAAAAGAAAAAAAAATATTTATTTTCATACTTTATTAATTGTTTAGATTAGTCTCTTTATGTTTTATTTCATTTTATTAGCTTTTGTCATTGCAAAATGTCAGATTCAGTTTTCCAAGGCATCACAGATTTTGATTAGCCATTTTTTAGTGATGACATTGATAGGTTGGATTAACCTCTTGATGACTTCATTAATTCTTCCTCTACACCTCCTAAACCATCCTTTTCTAAAAAAATGAGTCATACAATTGAAAGATTTCAAAGATATGATAATCTATTTAATGAATCTCTTAATGATTCCTCTCCCAAAGTTTCTCTCTCTCATGAGGACCTATTGGTTCAATAATATATTTTTAACACTTCTTTATCAATGACCTCCACCATGAGAGTACCTTAGTGTAAGAGGATGAATTTGTGGTTGAAGAGGGTGATATGATTGATAATTCCCTTAATGACACTTCACCTTATATTCATTCCAATAACCTTCCCTGTAGAGATAATGTTTGGATGAGTGATGTGTGTCCCTCTCCTAAAGTCCATCCTATTCATGAACACACTTTTGAAGATGATTCTATCCTTAATACCCTCTCTTATACAAATGAAACTTTAGAAAATAAAGCACCTAACCAAGTCAATACCATTTATGTTTTATCAAGTGAAAGCTTAAGAAATCATTGGTAGTTAAATGAGGAATAAAAAAATCTTTCACATTTGCAAAAAAAATCACCAAACATTACAATGTGGTTTCTCAAACATACAAAAATAATCCTCTTCTACATCAAACTTCACAAAATGTTGGTAAGGAGTATGGTCTTGTTAGGATAATTTCTTGATACTTTTACCAAAATCTCCCTTTGGGACATAATTTATACGTCACTTCCATATCATGAAAGGATTCAATATGTTGTTACATCCTATTCTACTAGGTCAAACGAAGTAGAAACTATTCTTCAACGAAAGGAAAAAAAGTTGATTTCCACCTACATGAGTTACCCTCTTTATAAGTTTAGAACCAATGTCATTCTCTCGTGATTGTTGTCCTTATCAATATTAATACTATAAGAAATACTCTAGTTGATAATGGTTAAGCCCTTAATTCCTGTAATTTTTACTTCTTACATGAAATAAAAGTGGATACTTCCCTTATTCAACCTATTTCTACTCCTATTTTTGGTTTTGATAATGTTGATGAACCAACACTAAGAACAATAACCTTGCCTTTTAAAATTAGACATATCATTTTATGAACCCTTATCCAAATCCTATCCAATGCTCTCACATATAACCTTATCCTAGATATACCTTGGATTCATTCTATGCACACTCTCCCTTCTACTCATAATCAAAAAGTCAAATGAATTCACAATAATGTCATGCATACTATTGAAGTTGATGATAAAATGGATTTTGAATAGCAATCCCTCAAACTTATTCTATTATTTCTCTAATACCATCTCATCCTCAAGAGGATGTTTGGGGATCATTTGATTTCACACAAACATTTTGTAGAAAAAAAAAATCCAATAATTTGAAACTCAAACTTCTTACTCAGACACATGTATGGATATTAATCAGGCTTCCTTTAATTTCAATCCAATTCCACCTATGAATGAGCATTTTCATCCTATTTCAAATCCTAATATTAATGAAAATGATTTAGAGTGTATCATGTTATCTCTATAAGATACATTTAGTTATCATTAGTTAATGTCAAAGTCATAGAGTCAAGAAGAACTAGTCGGTGAAAGAAGTTAGTCATATATTTGACTAGTCAACAATTCACACCAAGCCAGTCAGTGAAGTCATATAAAAGAGAGAACTTAGTATAATCGCAAAAATTTAAAGTCAGAGTACCAAGTGTCTACAATTACTGAGTGTTACATCACACTAAATCTAATGAAAGACACCAACTGGATAATCACCGAGTACTAAAGTTCTTATAACCGAGTTGAAGGACTTGTAACTCAACTGAGTTAGACAACTAGTCATAAATGCGATTAGATCACATTCAATGCTTTTTCATAGCATTAATTACATTACTACAAGTATTTATAACAATTTTTTACATGACCAATGATTCAAACAAATCAGAGTGAAGATCTAAGGCATAGATCAAGTGAAAAAACAAAGTTTTCTAATACCAAGAAAACAACAAGTACCAAGGTAAAAGTGAAATGGTCATCGGGTGGAAAAGAAGATCTAACGGTTAAGTAAAATTCACAACAACATAATTCATAAGATTAAGAGGCATAAACTCTTATATATAATCGATGATTTATAGATCAAAGAGCACTGAAGAGGCTCATATTATTGAAGAAGTTGTTAAGAGTTATTGTTATTACTGAGAAAGTTAAAGGAGTTATTGGAAGAACAAAGAGAAGAGAAAAGAGCACTGAGAAGAAATTCAGCTACAGTAGAGAAAAATAAAATAGTGTTATAGTTTGAGATTGAGGTAACACATATCAGAGCACATAGATTCTAAATTACATTTACATTTGATGTATTTTTAAAGACATTGTTGAGTTATTGATACTATTTTATTGAGATCTTTAAATCCTAATACTGGGTAGATCTTAACCAATCTTATATTTGTAAATCCTATAACAGGGTACATCTCTAAGTGTAGAGTTAGTAAAACTCCTCTAACTAGGTATACCTTACAATTATTTTTATACTCTTGACCTGGTAAGCTATCAGAATGGCTAAACATTCAAAGCTCTAATTGAGGACCCTTTATACTGCACTTGGTGAAGGTTTTGGGTGTCATCCCCACCACAATTCTGTCCTCTAACCAAGGATTTTTGCATTACCAAAATCATGGTCTTATGAGTTCTATTATTTATTTTTTTTATGTGATGTTTTATAAGCTTTATATTACCTATATTTCAAAGTTATTAATTTTGTAATCAACAAGCAACAGTAAATGGTTATAGGAAATTTGAGTTATAAAGATTTAGTGGTACTGATTCACCCCTCCCCTCTCAGTCCAAAATTTCCATAGTCATTCCCACAATTGCTATTATAGATTCTACTTTTGATTTAAAAGGTTTGAGCACCTGAGAGTTAAAGATCCTAGTCATAGAAATATTTAGGAAATTCAAAAGGATTTATGTCCTTGAATCTGAGTTGGAAAGTGTAAAAGAGTTAATCATTGATCTGAAAATGAAAATTGAGAAGTCTCTAAGGATTAGAAGGAAAATATATGATGAACAAAAGGTTACACAATAACAAGTTGATACACTTGATACAGCATCTGAAGGAAGTGTAACTGATGAGTCAGAGTCAATTATAAGAGAACCATTGGAAAAGAATGATTCACTTACTAAGAAGTTGGACCTAATGAAGACAGATCTTCAAACTTGCATGATAAGAATGACTAAGTTGATTGAAGGAAAAAAGAATTCTAAAGATGAAAATAAAATTGCATAATATGACAAAGACAAGTTGAAATCAGGGTAACTGAGAAAGATAATGAGATAATGAGAATGACCCAAGTTCACTATGATATGACCAACCAACTTTTGAATGAAAATTAAGATAACACAAGAAAGGAGTTTGAGAACCATGAACTGAAAGCCAATATTGAAACAATGAATCAAAGAATGAAAGTTAAGAAGGATGAAAATGAAATACTCCAAAGAAATGAAGAAGCATTGAAAATTTTGGACCAACAATTCAATAAATAGATGAAAAGGAATGGAAAAACATAAATTGGATTAAAAGAGAACAGTTCTACCTAGAAAGGAGAATCATCTAATGTACAGAAAGATCAAGGTATTGTACCCCTACTGAAGAAAAAAAATCCAAGATGCAATTATTGTGGGAAGCTAGGATATGGTGCTAATGTTTGTAGAATAAGAAAAAGTAAAGCACTGAGTACACCTAAATTTGATGGTTATTTCTTTAGATGCAATAGGTATGGACATCAAGATTTTGAATGCAGAACTAATCTTGCTAACAACACAATGAAACCCAAGATTGATGGTTACTCCAAAAAGAGAAATAAGTATGGACACAAACCTAAAGAATGTAGAACAAAGAAAATAAATGACAAGTGAAAGCCTAACTGAGAGAATTCTAATACTAACCGAGTAGGCACATCTATACCTTTGGACTATAATACAATAATTTGATGTTTATCATGTGGAAGGTATCGACACATTGCTGCAAACTGCATGTTTATGCACGATAGAAATAACCTAAGAGCATGGAGGAACCCTGGAATGACATGTTTTCATATCATAAGGTAGGACACCTAGAAAGAAACTGCATATGCCGAGGATATGCACCGACCAAAGATCAATATACAGTGAGAGAACCAACTACTATTGATAAAATCAGAGAACAAATGAACAAACCCTATAGGAGAAAGACTCAGGATGATGGAACATCATTCAGAGCCATCTCTACCAAGTTGGTTGTACCGAGCTCCACCTAATTGGTATGAGTTATGTATGAACTACATTCTTATTATAAATCTTACTTCAGTTCCTAAGCATTAAAGGTAAGGTCCACATCAGCATATTAAGATGTATTTGGACAAGTTGTGAAAGTTTTGGATGAACATTGTTATATAAGGTAATTTTGTTTTACTCAGTAAAGAAGACTAACTATGCAGTCGGTATAAAGGTAAAAAGGGACTCGAAAAAGTGCATTTATTACAAATAATTTGAGTTGTTGGAAACTATAATTGTGGGAAACCTATGAATAGGTCATCTTGTTATTTATTTTTAACCTATCTTTTTTGAAAGAGCATTGAGCATATTGCAGAGTGATTATTCCATCGAGCTTTCAAGTGATTTAAGGTAATTTTCAATCATTATAAGAACATTATGATACATTTATGAGATAACTATTGTACACTAAGTTGTGTTTGTAAAGTCAAGTATTACCAAGTGTGCCCTAGTTTGTTCAAGCAATACATTTCAAAGTGATCATGGCACCCAGGATGCAAACTCCAGTTCTAGTGAAGAATGTCAAACAAGTGAAGCCTAAATAAAATTTTCCCCTAGCTATAGCCTCAAAAATTGACATGACAGGGGCATTATCTTCAATACCATTCCAATTTCATTTTATTGAAGGTGTATGCACATTAATTAATAGTAAAATCAAATATTTTTGTGAAGCCAAGATTGATTCTTCATTCAGTAAGTTGTGCATGGATGGAAAAGTTAATGATGAGAATACACATTTGGAGACGAAAGTATTGGTTCATGTTATACATTTATCAAGGGTATTCAAGACCAACTGGGTAAGGATGGTACATAGCCAAGTACATGACCAATTTATGTAGTTGGATGAAATGATTAAGATAACTAAGGATATTTTTCACATCACCACTAGATTCCCTATTGGAGATACACCCAAGGAGATTAATAAAATTGAGAAGGGTAAGCTCACCGAGATAACCAAGGCACAATAGGATGGTAGAGGAATGAGAATATCTACTGTGACATATCTTGAGTTAAGGTATGAATGTAACAATATATCTTATCAAGTGTTTTAATCATCCCGAGTGGATAGTGTACCATGTGGAGCAGTTGGTCTAGCATACAAGATAGTGAAGAAAGGACTACATATACATCTCTATGAAGTTTTTCTAAACCAGATAGAAGACAACATGAACACAATCACAAAGGAAAAGCGCAACACTTTGAAATTTGGTTCATTGTTGGTATGTATTTTCTTTTACTACCATAATTCATTTCCCTCTATTGGAGATGTAGTTTTGAAAACTGATAGTCATTCATATATCAGATACATGAGTATATAGAAAGTCTAGGAGACACTTTTGGTGAGATCATGTCTGATAACTTTCTGAAAATACAATCTAGAATACATTAAATACAAATTTCTACCTCAAGTAGATACTGATGTCTGTATAATGAAAGTGGTTGAACCGAGAGTTGAATGGATTCAACCGATAGGATATGAGATGATAATTGTTATTAGGTCAAAATAGATTGAAAGCTTTATTAGCTAAACTAGTTTACTCTAATGAAAAGAGGTATGCTACGTATGAGTAAGTCAAAGATAAAATCAAGAAAGGTATATTTCTACCTAGGTCAATTAAGAAAGAAAGTAAAATTATTAATGTTTTATCAAAGACTCTTGGAGTTGATGATACTTTGGATAAGGAAACTGAGAATGCACAATCCATTGTAGTGGTTGAAAAGGAAAATGTACAATTGTCTTCACTGAGTAAGAGATGTATTACAAGGAACACTAGATCATCGATATGACCTACAGAGAAGAAATCCGCAAAGGTAGTTCAACTGAAAGGAAAGATTTATGAGAGAACCAGAGGAAAAAAGTAACCTGCTAGAATGGGGAGAAGATTATTAGTTGGAAAATAGAGTGAAATAGAATCTGATGAGCCTAAAAAATCTATACTAGTTTCAAAGCTCTCACAATTTCCACAAAGTCTTGATGATTTTTTGGATGGATTAAATAATTGAGGATTTGGAGGTTTTAGGCAAGTAAAATATCTGAAGAGGAAAGAAGAAGATAAGAAAAAGATTGAAGAAGTATTTTTTGTTACTTTAATGAGATACAAAGTGACACCTATAGAACTTGGAGATAAGCTACTAGAGGAACTTTACAAAAAAATTAGTGCAAGGTGGAAGTATGCAATTAATGCAGAAAAGGAGATGAGAGAGAGATCTCTTATACATATTATTCCTAACCTAGGAACATTTGAAATTACAAAAGCATTGAAGAAACATTCAAATAAATTTCTAGTCAAGGGAAGAGCCCTAAGGATAATGAATGGAGACCAACAATCAGTGGAGAAGGATACAACTACTAAATGAAAAAAAAATATTTCAAATAGATGATATTGAGAAACAGGAAGTAGAGAAGAGTCAAGGTGAAATAATTACTCATCAGGTAAAGGAAAACACCAAGAAAATAGATCCTATTGATCTAACTACTAACAATGTGGAGATTATCATTTAAGAATTACCTAAGGAAGAATATCTAGCAAGGAAGATATCAAAAGTTGAAGATATAATGGATGTACAAGTACAAGACACCGATTGCATGGATGTTGATTACACATCAGTACAAAGTACAAAACTGATAATTGAGAAATTACTCAATTACCCCAATATACAAGATGTTGTTACTAACACTACACCAGATACACACACTATAGTGAAATAAAGACACATGCAGATAAATATAAGGTAATGTTTGATGAACCTAAGGCCATCGAGACCAAACAACAAAAGAGCACCGAGATAGTTCTTCATATTGACACCGAGGGACAACAATGTGAAGAGCCACCTACCAACCCTATCAATGTACAAAGGCACTAGACACACAAAGTGAAATGCAATCAGAATCAAATCTCAAAGAAAATACTGAAGAAATACAAAAGGATAAACATAAAGAAGAAGAGAAACCCGTAGAAGAAGTTAAAGTAGTAGAAAGTATTGTCAGTACACATACCAAGTCACTAGATGAAACTAAGGCATCACATTCCAAAAACTTTACTGGTGAGAGTAGATTGATTGAGAAAAAGAAGAGAAAAAAGAGGAAGCAACTCATTGATTTGAGCAAGCCAATCATCATATTGAAGGGAGACCCAAATATGATGAAGCCCAAATAATTACGTATTTATGTTTACATTGTAGCTCAAAAGGCTAAACAGGATAAGTTATTGTCAAAGAAGAAAAAGGTAGACATCTTAGAAGATGTAAAGGGGATTTTCTACGAAATTGTTTCTGAAGTTACGATTGATGAATTTGAACCCCTACTAGACCAAGTTGGTAATTTAGTCCAGTAGATCAAAGGACTAAACAAGGACATGACCGAATACATGTTAAAGATTCATAAGGATTCTATGGAGAAGAATCTTATGGAAGACTTATTGAAATAAACTGATGTAGACAAGGTAACTCTTTCCGAGTTATGTACATATATTGAAAAAAAATCACATCCATGGTAATATTGTTTCAAAATTTTTGTATTCTCTAAAACTTTACTATTGAAATCAAGAAGAAGGAAGCAAATATTGTAAAAGAGTTGACTGAGTAGCTTAAGAAGCTAGCTACTGAGTCTGGAGCATTCCAGACTTACTACTCAAAAATTCAAGAACTCATGGGAGTCCAACTTTCATTGCGGAAAGAGGAAGATAATCTTAGATTGGAATTTCTTAAACTGCAAGCATTATTGATTACCCATATCCAATTGATGTAGATACACATGAAGAAAGCTAAAGACTTAGTCAATTATTTAAATGTTATCTCACTGGACAATATTGTTTGCTTAGCTTTAGATATTACCAAGCATATTGTTATACTTATGAATCTCTGAGACACATGGGAGAATGTACTTTAAGGCATACAATAGAGGTATAAATATCTTTTTGAGAAATAAGTTTTACTTTTGGCAGTTTTCATCAAAAAAGGTGGATAGTTAACTATGTATTCATAGTAAAAAACAAACAAAAAAGTATATAAGTGGAAAATGAAAAAAATATATGTATAGAGTGTAACATCTGAGGGGGAGTTACAAATTTTGATGAATTTGAAAGTTTTTGTCAAAAAAGACCAACTAATTCTAAAGGGGGGATTGTTATCTCTATAAGATATATATTTTTGTCATTATTTAATGTAAAAGTCATAGAGTCAAGAGGAACTACTCGGTGAAAGGAATTAGTCATATATTTGACAAGTTGACAATTCACACTGAGCCAGTCAGTAAAGTCATAAATAAGAGAGAAGTTGGTATAAGCACCAAAAGTTAAAGCCAGAGGACTGAGCATCTAGATTTACTAAGTGTTACATCACACCAAATGCAATGAAGGATGTCAAGTTGATAATCACCAAGTACTGAAGTTCTTATAACCAAGTTGAAGGAGTTACTCAACCCGGTTAGGTAGCTAGTCATAAATGTGATCAGATCAAATTTAATGCTTTTTCACAACATTAATTACATTACTACAAGTATTTATAACAATTTGTTACATGATTAATGATTCAAATAGACCAGAGTGAAGATCTAAGGCATAGATCAAGCGACAAAAAAAGTTTGCTGATACGAAGAAAAACAACAAGTAACAAGGTAAAAGTGACATGGTCATCGAGTGGAAAAGAAGATCTAACAGTTAAGAATGATTCATAGCAATCTAAAGCATAAGATTAAGAGGCATAAATTGTTATATATAATAGATGATTTAAAGAGTAGAGAGCACCAAAGAGGCTGATATTGTTAAAGAAGTTGTTAAGAGTTATTGTTATTGCCGAGAAGGTTAAAGGAGTTATTTGAAGAACAAAAAGCAGAGCAGAGAGCACCGAGCATAAATTTAGCTACAGAAGAGTAGAACAAAATAGTGTTACATTTTGAGATTGAGGTAACACATATTGGAGCACATAGAGTCTAAACAACATTTACATTTGTTACAGTTTTACAAACATTGTTGAGTTATTGATAATATTGTATTGAGAGATTTAAATCCCAATACTGGGTAGATCTTAACCAATATTATATTTGCAAATCCTTTAATAGGGTACATCTCTAAGTGTAGAGTTTGTAAAAATAATCTAACCAGGTAGACCTAACAAGTCTTTTTATACTCTTGACTAAGTAAGATATCAAAATGGATAAACATTGTAAGTTCTAACCGAGCACCCTTTATATAGTAGTTAGTGAAGGTTGTGGGTGTCATCCCCACTGCAGTTTTGTCTTCTCACCAAGGATTTTTGTGTTACCAAAATCATGGTGTCATGATTTCTATTTTTGATTTTTTTGATGTGATGTTTTATAAGATTTATATTACTTTCATTTAAAATTTGTGAACTCGATAATCAGAAAGAAATAATATATGGTTAGAGGCAATTTCAGTTATAAAGTTTTAGTAGTACTGATTCACCCCTCCCCTCTCAGTCCCAACTTTCCATATTCATTAGAACATGTCTATCCTAGATTACCCTTTTCCAAAGAATCTTTGGGTTTCTAACTTCCCCTCTATCCAATCAAATTACAAGTTCCTCTTGTACTTTTTCATCAAAACAAGACAAATTTTTGTTTGAGCTTCTCAAAAAAAACTTAATTACTCTTCCTTGGAAAAATAAATTAGACAATGGTAGACAGCACCAAGAAAATAATTCTATATGTATATTTACTAAATTTTATGGCCAAAATGTTAGAATATGAAGTTGATGCTATTCATGTTGTTTCATTAATTATTCTCATTGATGTCAACATATCCTATGCATTTTCATGATATGGTTGTATCGATTGCTTTTTGTCGATTATCTTCGCACAATCGATTGTTGTAACTATAGGATGTGTGTCTTTGTTGAAGTGTTAATCGATAAATTTCACTTTTGCTAGTGGTTCTACATTCTATGCAACATTTAGTGGATCATTTGTTTGGGTAGATCCTTTCTAGAGCATGTCTGTTTGCGTTTCGGTCCCTCCCATTGTTATGTATTGTGTTTATCATGTCTATTATAACTAATGGCTTTGGAGATTGTGTTGCATATTGGCATGTGTAAGGAAATTTTTATTAATCAGGGTGGTCAAAAGTTCATTCCTTACCACTGAGGGAATGTCTTGGCCCAACCTATTTTAAATTGTGTTTGGATGACATTGTTGATGGCATCAAGAAGTATAAGAAGGGTGAAGATTCTTGTTTCTTGTGTGGCTTATTTTTTTCTTGTATGCAAAATGAGTATGAATATGTATCTGGAGATCTAGGTGTTGTTGATCATGCATATGATAGACTATCAGTGATAGTAATATCTATGGTGGATTCAATTTTTCTTTTAATACTTTGGTAGTGAGCCTTTTTGTATTGATATTGAGCCTATTTTAACTGGCAGTGAGGCTCTTTGTATTGCTAGTGAGCTTTTTCTTATTTAAGGTTAGTTATCCCGACTGGTAGTGAGCCTTATCTACAGTGAGCACAACTAATAGTTAGCATTTGTACAAATTACCTTAATCAATGTTTATATTTCATGAGAATTAGCTTCTCTGTGGTTTTTCCCAATTTGGGTTTTCTATGTTAAAAATAGTGTTCTCTATGTCTTTGTTCTTGTGTTTACATGTTTAAATTTTCTATAGATATTTAATGTTCTTAACCGATAAATTAGAAGTTATTACTTTCGATGTTGGATAGTTTATAGAAAGAGTATAATTTTTGTAAAGTGTGTGGGAGTAACGAATTCACCACCTCCACTCTCTCAGTTATTCATCTTATTCAAAACATAAAACTAATGAATGTCATGATTTGAAATGTAAACTTTAGCAGTTCATCGATTGTGGCACATTTATAATGACAAATAACAATGAATGAAAAAAATTTCATGACGACTGTAAATAATATGTATGTTCCTATTAAATGTTGCTCCACACTATGACAATCTCAGGTGCAATCATACTTTGTGAAAAATAGAATAGTCTCCTTTCTCTTACTCTCATCATTGGGGGGAATTGTTTTATTTCCTTAAGCTCTTATTCTCTTCTAAGGATCAACTTTCCTTGATAAAATGGTGTTTTTTTATCACACAATATCCTTTCTTTTGAGGAATTAGTTTTTCTACATGAGGATTCTTTCTCTTTTTAGGAGGTTTGCATTATTTCTTACAACCCTTTCCTTGCTTGAGAGAGAAGTTATATCATAAATAAATTGCTTACTTGGGGGCTTTAAATTATGTCAGCCTTCATCAAAAAATCCCCTTTTCCTACCTATCAATAGAGGGGCCTAAAATGGTGAATTATTTTCCTCCTACCCCCTCTCTTTGTCTTCAATAATATGTGTTTTTTTTTCAAGAACTCCTTTAGAGGTAGATGTCTAGGAATTAAGATCTATTCCCCTTAAGGATCCATTTACCTATGTTGCAGAATATATTTTACACAATTATCATTCCTTGGCTCTTTAGAAAGACTCATTCCTTTTCCTTTATGATTATGCATAGATTATTAATTAAAGGATTTATCCTTGGTGTTCAAGGTGGATATCTTTTCTTTCCCTTTTTTAAGATTTCATTCTAGATTTATGTTTTCCTCTTAAGGATATAGGAATATATGTATCCTCCTTATGAATTATGTGGCAGGGTGATTTTGCATGCCCCATTTGCATTATTTTTCTATGCACTTGTGTGTTGCACCCCTATGTGTTTCCTTTTTCATTCTTGAATGTGTTCCCATTATTTCCCTTTTGCTTTATGATCCTATGATTTCTCTTTTGTGCCCCTTTACATTGTACCCATGTTCATTACCTTTGTGTGCCCTTATGCGTTACCTTTTTTTACCATTGTATGTTGTGCCCTTGTGTGTTACCTTTGTACCCCAATGAATTATTACAACAAATAACTTGACTAGAAGAACATAATTTTCTATATTATTTCTCCTCTTCCTTCTCTATCTCTCATGGATCTTCTATAATAACACAAATTTATATCTTATGTCATTCATGACTCCTTTTTCTAATTCCCAATCTCCTAGATTTACTAGTGTGTTAGATCATGGAGTCTTGTCTAATAATTTGAGTGCACTCTCACTCTTTCTATGTGAAAATTTGATCATTTGCCATAACTTTATGAGTGTGATACTAGTGGTTGAGGAATTTTATTTACCAAGATATCTTTAACTAGTTGATTTGGAATCTTAGTAAGTTTTAGTCTTTTGTCTTTGTTTCATGTGCCCTTGGACATGGTTGTACAAGTTGAGATACTCTATTTGGGAGCTAGTGCCCATAAACATAGTGATGTATTATCTCTATACTTTTTCCCATGATCATCTCTCTTTATCTCTATTTATTCTACTTTATCATGAGCTTGAGGTGTACTCATACTCCTGCTAAAGTGGGGGATAAATGTACAATTTTAGAATTTCATCATTGTGCAATTCTCTATTTACCCTATCCCCATTTTAGCATGTATGGGCTCACATATTAATTTTTGGTACTCCAGACCCAATTTTTCTTCTCATTTGAGCATACCCTCCCCAATTGGGACCTTTGGACCAGATTTCAATGCCTTTCAGTGGGACCAAGTAACAACTTTAGACTTGGTCATGGATGAAGTCACTAGTTCCAACTTGGTTCTCAAAATTTCCATGAAATATAAATTAGGCGTAAATGTCAACAGTTAACTAGGAAACTTGAATTCTCGTATTCCATCTTTGAGTTTTGAGCCTTAAAAATTCTTAGGAGATGTATATAAGAAACATACATCTCCGCACTTGAAAGATGATATCATAGATATTTCATTCCCTCTCCTACAATTTTGTATCTCAAGCATTATAACATAGATCTCAAGTATTGTAAGGCATTTGCTAGTCAATCTTCTACATGGGATCAATCTTCTCTCTCTCATTGAAGGCCAAATAGAGGAGAGTACAATCAAGGAATAAGATCATAGCATAGTTCCCCATCTATAATCATTTAGACAACTTAACATTCAATTATTCAAGCCATTTTGCTTCCTCTCTATCAAGCATTGTGGAAAACTAAAATAATTCATTGTGCAAGGAATGTCTTTCATGATTTTCTTTTATGTTTTTGTGTGGACTCAAGATAATGCATAAACACTTACAATAAAATTCAAAGAAGCATTGAACTATAAGAGTATGAGATACATTATGTTTCAGATCTAGGTTCTCCTTTACATTTAAACATGCTTTAATTTCAATCATAGTTCATTTAAATTTTAAGGTTGATTCCTTAACCAGGGTTTGAATAAGGAAAACTCCTCTCTACGCAAAAATTTATCTCTTTTAAGTGGGCATGCATAGGTGACACTAATTTCATGATAAAATATGGACCATGTAGGACCCTAGATACAATATGAGATTGGTAATGGGAAAAATACTAAGACAAAGGCACAACTTATGACTTGGTCTTGTACTAGTTCACCACTTCTAACTTGGTCCCTCCAACATTTCTCCAAATTGAAATGAAATGTCTATTACTATTGGCATTATGGTATTTTTTGAAGGAGATTTGAAGATCATTCATTCAAAGATACATAATTAGTTATCATTGATGGAAACATGATTAGATAATATGATTAAAATGACCTATAAGATTTGTACATGATCGGTAAAGGGAAGAATAATTAACTATGTTGATCAGTGTACACAAGGTTTTTAGCAAGAACAATTCTCATTCAGTTAAACTGGTAGCAGTCGAGCTGTAGGGAAAATTAGACAATGCAGTCATAAAGGAGACATTCATATGGTATGAGGAATCTATCATTCTGACTGCAGCAACTAATTTGATTTTTTGAGTGAATTAGTTTTTTGATGTGGAAGACAATGTGCCTTTTGTGCCAATGATCATAATTTCATGATGAATTAGTTAAGGTGGTGGATCTGAGGTCAGCTATCATGTATTAAAATGTATATTAATGTTGGGGACATTGTATTAGGTATTATTCATGCTGATTTTGAGGAAGTTGGTAAATATTTTATGCCGACTTAGATGGAAATTTTTTGGGTCTTAAGCCACTTAAGAATACATTATATAAGGATATCAAAATCATGAGATTTAGGGTTGCGCTCGTATTTTCAAGTGCATTGATTTTTAGATTGAAGTAGAAGAGATTAGTACAACATCAATAAGAAAATGAACATAGAGAATTTGATAGGCAAGCTGTGTCATTTTATAGATTATCATTATTGTTATTTCCTAAGAGTTGTAGCAAGTTAAATCCCCTAACATGGTAGATCCTAAGAGGTATTTATTGCAAATCCTTTAACAGGGTAACTTCTTAACAGAAGGTTGAAATCCTCTAATGAACAAGGATTTATGTACTTCTAACTAGGTACTAGTCACTTTTAAGAGGATGAACCCTTGAAAGGGTATTATAGCTCTTAACAGGTCTAACTATTTTACTATGGTAAGGTGATTTGTGGGTGTGATCCCTACCATGCTTTTTCCCGTCTAATAAGGGTTTCCATGTGAAAAATATATGTGTTGTATGTGATGATCTTTTTGATGCATTATGTTTACTTATATTTGATATTATTAGTTGCATGTTTCATTTTTTAGAAGTTGTTGATTAGATTTATTCGATTAGTGGTGAAATTTATTAATAACTTGTTTACACAGATTTAATCCCCCCTCTCAGTTCTTGTGCATTCTATCAATTGGTATCAGAGCTCTGGTTCTCTTGATATTAAGCTTAACCCCTTGAGGAAAAGATCCATAAAAACCAACATGGAGAGTTACAGGTATGAGAAGAAGCTTGAGGATGCAAACAAAGTAGTTAATGAAATTAAGGAAAAGTTAAACTACTCCCTTGGAAAGAGAAGAGAACACACTAAACAACTGGTGGAAATCCAAGATTAGATTAAGAATTTATCAAAAGGTAGTGTTTCTGAAGAACCTAAGGAAGCAATTGTAGATCTGTTGGATAATAACAATAGACTTAAAGAAGAGCTAGTAAATATGAAAAGAAATCTTGAAAGTCAGTCTGTCAGGATATGTGAAGAGCCTGAAGGAAGAAGAGAAGGAGAGGATGCAAAGAAAATTATTGAATATTCCCTAAAGGATAAAGATGAAACCCTAATAGAAAAGTTGGAACACTATTCAGATCAGAGCAATAAGTTGTTGTATTGAATGAACTTTTACATGACATAAATGAATAAAACTCTAACATATTAAGAGAGAATGAGGGGTTGAGGAAAGAGAATGACTAGTTGAAAGAAGAGCTTAAATTTCAAATAATATACTAGATAAATTCAATAAAAGTTTTGCTAAACTTAATGAACAACTTGCTAGTAAGAGGAGGAATGAAGAGAAACAAAGGTCTAGGCTTCTCAAACTTTGATGTTCGTGAATCATATAGCACTAAAGACATCAATACAAAAGAAAAATCAACACCCAAAGTGAACAATAACACTCGTAAAAGAAGATATAGACCAAAATGTTTTAATTTTCATAAGGAAGGTCATACTGCTAATGTATGTTGGTTTAAACCTATTGTTCATAACGTTAGACCTAGATTTCCCACTACCAGATCAGATAATTCCTAAGGTAGAGGTGATAACTACTATGATAGATATAATACATTCCAAGGAAGTTTTAATTACTCCAATAATTTTGGATATAAACCTAATGAGTGCAGGAAAAGAATCAATAGTTAGTGGTCATATGATTACAAGAGTCAGAGACCCAATTATCAGGGAAACGACTCAGTTGTTAACTATTATATATTTCACAAGAATGGAAATATGGATGTGAATTTTAGATTAAGGTCAGAGAGAGGAAAATTTTCGACCTTGGAATCAAACATTTATGGTTTGTTATATCTATAATAAATCTGGTCATTTTGCTAGGTTATGTAGAGCAAGAAAGAATACTAGGCGCCAACTGGTGAACAAAGATACCTATTTATGATTTAATAATGTTTTTGAATATAAAGTGTTAGATAAAGAATGGTGAATGAGGATGAAAAATATGACTAATGTAAGATGTTGAGAAGCCAACTCATTGTGAACATGGATAATATCAAGAAAGAAAATAAGCAATCATTCAAAAATGGTTCAGTCCTAGTATGTAAGTATTTCCATTTGAAGAATAGTTTCCAAGAATAGGTCCTCTTACATGGTTAAAAGATGAAGCGGTAGTTATGAAAATTAAGCAATGCATCGTGACATTAGGAGACAATTTTAATAATGTCATGTGGGGATACTTTAAATATTTTCAAGGAAAAATGCACTTAATGTTAGAATGAATTTAGAATAACTGAGAGGGGAGGGGTGAATCAGTTATCCTTAGGTCTAGATGTAGTAAATAAACTTTCTAATTTTCAGATCTACTCGGCAGCAGTAGCATAATTCAACAACTTATTCATGTAGATTACTTGTCAATTGAAATTAGCTTGTAGAAACATAACAGTAAAGCAAACCATAAGCATTCACACAAGTTGACACAAATATTTAACGTGGAAACCCAATATGGTAAAAATCACTAGTAACATGCTACCAAGTTTTCACTCTTCTAAAGTGATGCCCTATTAAAGGTTACAATAATGCACTGCTAGGTGTGACCTAGTTAAAGGATTTAATCACCCTGTCAGGAGTGGCCTTGTTAGAGGACTTAGATCATTCCACCTGAATGTCACATTGTTAGAGGATTTACACAAATGACTACTAAGTCAACCTTGTTAGAGGATTTAACTGACACAATGGTAAGAAATTAATTAGCAGTTGTGATCTAATACATACAAATTACTTTGCAATTCAGCTCCAATTACAACTCTAATGATAACTTACTGAATAGCCTGCATTGTCATTTCAACCTTTTGATCTTCTTGGAAATTCATCAAGCAATCACACATGCAACTGTCTACTTCTTCCTTTTGCCTTCTCTGCTAGATCATGCCAAATAGTAAATCAACTATGCAGACCTCTTGCATACACATACACTCTTCCACACACAGTGAATAACCCCTTGAGGTTATCATATACCTCTCTGTCTAGGTCACATAAATCTTTTTCCTCTTAAACAAGATTGTAGATCTTAGGTTAGGTCAGATCCAACAAATCATTCCATCTTTGCATTAAATTTACGTCTCCAAGTAGTCTCTAATTAAATCTTGAAAACATGCATTAATTATGGTTACCCGTACATTAAATGATGTGGATCAATCTTTAATTAACATTACATATCCCAATAAAAATAACTAAGTTGGCTAGAGATCTCAAATCTCATCATTAATCCAATTACTGTAAGTTGGCCAATATCACTGTTTCCACTCGGCAATTTCAATGGTGCTCAGTATTAAACAAGTTTTTCTCGTCACAAGCAAATTTTCTGAACACAAGCAACTTTTCTTATCATAAGCAACTTTTCTCGACACAAGCCAAAATTGCTCAGCACAGAATAGCCAAAAAAACTGTCTTTGAAAGATAAACAAAAAATTACTTTGCCAGAGTACCAACTAATCAAATAACCTTTTAGTTTCCTTAACTCAACCATTCGCGTGGTCTTCTTGTTAAATCTTCTTCATCAACAATAGATATGGTACTCAAATAGATAACAATAGTCTCACCAGTTAAGGTTTGACAACAATGACAAAATAAAAATTGCTTACATTGTCACTTTCCAACAATCTCCCTCTTTGGAATTGATGGCAACACAAAATATTAAAACAATGATTTAACAAGCATAGTTACCAACCAATCCCAAAAAAAGTCACCTGTGTTCCTTGATATGAAAGAATTTTCATTAATGTCTTTAGCTTCATTCTGATTCTTATCTGTAAAAAATCTCTCCCTCTGTGTGTGTAATTACACTGTCATCATCTGTGTCTAATCATTTGTAGACTCCCTCTGAGTAGATAATCACTTCAATATTTTCAATAGTAACTTCTGCCTCTATGTAGTCTTTCCTTCTTTGTAATCTCTCTTTCTCGGAAATCTCTTCCTCTTTATAGGTAATTTCTCCCTCTTTGACAAAAATTCCAATAACGTCGATATCATTATCATGTAGATCTTTAGTATTATGTTGATCATGTCATCTTGATTATGACTAATTTTTCTTTTCTGTCCTTGTTCATCTTCACAACTTTAGCCAGCATCCTAAAGTGTGACTTACTTTGCATCAATGTGTCAGATATTCTGAATGAAATATTTGATACAACAGTACCATATAGAACCTAATTAGCCTCAGTGAGGGGAATCACCCCCAATTTACCTCATAGATACTCATGAGCATCCTTGGGTAGTGCTTTTTTGAATATGTCTGCTAAGTTTTCTTTTGTGTTCACATAATCTAGTCTCACTTCTTTACTCTGAACTAGCTCCCTCAAGTAATGATACTTGATAGCTATATGCTTTGTCTTTGAGTTCATAATAGGATTTTTAGAAATATTAATAGCACTTGTATTATCACAATATATGAAAACTGGGTTAGTGATTTCTTCCTTCATACCTTTTAGTAGTATCTTCAACCACACAATGTTAGAACAGTTAACTGTTGCTGCCACATACTCAGCTTCAACTGTAGATTGTGAGGTGCAGTTCTATTTCTTGCTTGTCTAGGAGATCAATCTCTTTCCTAAAAGAAATGCTTCACCAGTAGCGCTTTTCCTGTCATCAACATTTCCAGCCTAGTCAGAGTTAGTGTAAACTTTGAGTTCAAACTTGTCATTCTTTTTGTAGTATAGACCATAGTCCTCAGTTCCTTTCAAATATCTTAGGATCCTTTTGACTACCATCATGTGAGTTTACTTGGGGTTAGAAGAAAACATTGCAAAAATCCCAACAGCTAGGGCAATATCAGGTCTACTGTGTACAACATACTGTAGTTTTCCAATCATTGACCTGTAGAGTGTTTGGTTCACATCTTTTGTGTCATCATCTTTTGTCAGCTTCTGTCTAGTAGCCATGGGTGTACTCACTGGTTTGGATTCTTCCATTCCAAAATTTTTTAGTATCTCTTTGATATATTTAGATTGAGTGATATAGATACCATTCATCATTTGATAAATTTGTAAGCCAACAAATAATTTTATTTCACCAAACATAGACATCTCAGACTCAGTTTGCATCTCTGTTGCAAATTTCTGACATAACACATCTTGTCCACTAAATATGATTTCATCCACAAGAATTTTAGCTAATAATGTACCTTTTCTTTGGTCTGTCTTCAAGTATAGGTTGTTGTTGTCATTGGTTCTTGCAAATCCAATCTTGATCAGATAATTGTGCAATCTCTCATACCATGCTCTTGGCACTTGCTTAAATCCATATAATGCTTTGTGCAATTTGCAAACCATATCCATTTTGTTTGGGTCTATAAAACCATCAGCTTGCTCAATATACACTTCTTCTTCCAAGATACCAATGATAAATGTAGATTTCACATCCATTTGATAAACTTTGAATCCTTTATAGGCTGCATATGCAAGTAAGGTTCTTACACCTTCCAATCTTGCAACTGGGGTGAAGGTTTCACCATAGTCAATTCCTTCCTCCTGTACATAACCCTTTCATACCAGTCTAGCGTTGTTTCTTGCCACATCTCCATGTTCATTTAGTTTGTTCCTGAATACCCACTTTGTGCCAATTACATTTTAATCCTTTGGCCTAGGTACAAGTGTCCAAGTTTTGTTCTTCTCAATTTGTTCAATTTCTGCATTCATTTCTTGTATCCAATCTTCATTTTCTAGAGCATCTTTCACTGTTTTGGGCTCAAATTCACATAACAGACATGTGTCATTTTTCAACTTCTTGTCATAATAGCAGAATCCTTTGACCCAATGATTTGATCATAATTTTGATTTATTCTCACATATTTTTCTAGGGTAGGCTCAGTCCTTGCTTTAGGTTCATTGTTTGTATTCAGTTATGGTTGATTCTATGACTCGACATCTCCATCAGATAGCTCAGCATTTACTTCCATTTGCTCGACAACTCCACTCTATGACTCGGCAGGTGTATGCTATTGTTCAGCAGTAGTCTCAAGTAGTGAATTAGAATCTTCCTCATCCAGATATATGAATGATCTATAGCTTTCAGACTCTTGTGTACTTTTAGCTTCATTTCTTTCTACAAACTCATGATCAATTCTTACATTTGCACTTTCAACAATTTTTTTAGTATTAGAATTCAAACATTTGTAAGCTTTGCTTTTCGTTGAATAACCAAGGAATATGCCTTCTTCACCTTTAGCATCTAGTTTTCCATTTCTGTTGTCTTTCAGTATAAAACATTTTCTTTCAAATACTTTAAAATATTTTACACTAGGTGCATACCCATACCAAAGTTCATAAGGTGTAGCATATGTACCTTTCTTGACTTGAACTCTATTCAGTGTATAGACTACAGTACTTACAACTTCTTTCTAGTATTTATGTGCAACATTTTTCTCCATCATTAGTGTTCTTGCACAATCCATGATAGATCTGTTCCTTTGTTCAGCAATACCATTTTGTGGAGGAGTCTTGGGTGCGGACATTTGTCTCTTTATGCCTCGGTCATTGCAAAACCTATTAAACTCATTAGAAATAAACTCTCCACCTCTGTCAGATCTTAAGAATTTCAAACTTTTACCTATTTCCTTTTCAACTTTAGCAAAGTATCATTTAAATAACTAAAATGCATCAGATTTTTCCTTGAGAAACATTACAGTCATCATCCTTGAATAATCATCAACAAATAGAATAACGTATCTAGCACCACAATAGCTTCTTTCTCCAATGGGACCACAAAGATCAGTATGGACCAATTCTATAATTTCCTTTGATACATGCATTTTACTCTTGAAACTAGAGTTAGTCATCTTTCCTAGTTGACATTGTTTACACATAGCATTCTCAGGTTTCTTTAACTTAGGTAGCCCTCTAACTCTTTTCAGTTTACTTATGCTTACCAAGTTATCAAAGTTCACATGACACAACCTCTTATGCCATAACCAAACATCATTGTACTATGAAAACAAACATGTTTCTTAAGATAAATCTAGATAAAATAAGTTAGCTTTAGTCCAATCACCATTGCCAACTAATTTTCTAGTAGAATCATAGATCTTTGCTTTTCTGTGATGGAATTCAATTTTGTAACCAGAAGTGTTCAGCTGTGCAACACTCAGAAAATTATATTTAAGATCATCAACCCAATACACATCATCACATCTTATTTTGTGAGTCAGGTTAATCAATCCTTTACCTTTGATAAGACATGGTGAATCATTACCAAATTTTACATATCCTCCTTTACATTGGTTTAGTGTTTCAAAGTTATCTTTGTCACCAGTCATATGATGGGAACAACCACTATCAATGATGCAATGATCATTTTTACTCATATAAGAGATTAGTTCAATTTTCTCATCATCATCAAAATCTTCTTTCATTGCAACACAAATAACTTCTATATCATTGTCATCAGAATTATCAGTGTCATTGTCAGAAGTTTCTTCAGCAATATAACAAGATTTCTTACCTTTGTCTTTGTAGTCCTTATATTTCTTGAAGTCTCGGTCATCCTTTCTA
>MU224242.1:2647662-2708357 GCA_018584345.1 Thuja plicata
ATCTAGCAGCTATATGACCAACTTTGTTGCATGAAAAACAAATAATAGGAAGTTTACCTCTGTATTTTCCTTTTCCTCTGGAAAGCCTTTTTGCCATAAGTGCTTCAAGTTCTTCAAGATCATCATCGGAAGTGTCACTTTCATTTTCCACATGTTTCTTTCCTTTTTTAGATTTATTGAGAACCAATTGTGATCTAAAAGCAGAATCAATCTCTTGTGGATTATAGTTATCATAATTTGACATTTCAAATGCAGTGAGTTTGCCTATCCGATTTTCTAGATTAAGATTATTTTTAGGAGTACATATCAATTCTTGAATTGTAGAAACTCTAATAGCATATACAGGAATTAAAGTTCTCATTACCTTGCTCATAATGGTGTTCTCATCAATTGTTCCATTAGCCCCTCTAATGGCATTTACAACTTCTTTTACTCTACCATAGTACTGAATAACATTTTCACTTTCTTGCATTTTCATCTCATAAAACTTACCTCTTAGACTTTTTGATTTATCCCTCAGCACATTTGTGTCTCCACCATAGACAGTTGCAAGTTTGTCCCACATCTGCTTTGCATTTGTGTAGCTCTTTATATCATCAAACTCTGAATAGCTCAATGAGAAGGCGATCTCCAACATTGCTTGATTGTGCTATTTCTTTTCTTTTAGTTGTGCAGTTGTGAGAGGAGTTGTAGGTGGTATATAGGCATGTTCAATAAGTTTATTAGCATCATCTCCAATACTAGCCAAATGCAGTTTCATCAAACTCTACCATGTAGGGAAGTTATCTTTGTTCAGCTTAGGAACCTCCTTCTTATACATCTTGATCTTTTCGCTCCAAGTACCTTCAAACTATTTTTAGGAGACCAAAGCTTTGATACCAATTGTTAGAATAAATTTAGAATAAATGAGAGGGGAGGGGTGAATCAGTTATCCTCAGGTCTAGATGTATTCAATAAAACTTTCTAATTTTCAGATCTACTCGGCAGCAGTAACATAATTCAGCAACTTATTCATGCAGATTACTTGTCAATTGAAATTAGCTTGTAGAAACATAACAGTAAAGTAAACCATAAGAATTCACACAAGTTGACACAAATATTTAATGTGGAAACCCATTATGGGAAAAACCACCAGTAACACGCTACCAAGTTTTCACTCTTTTAAAGTGATGCCCTATGAGGAGCCAACCCTATTAAAGGTTACAATAACACACTGCTAGGTGTGACCTAATTAAAGGATTTAATCACCCTATTAGGAGTGGCCTTGTTAGATTACTTAGATCATTCCACCTGAATGTCACCTTATTAGAGGATTTATACAAATGACTGTTAAGTCAACCTTGTTAAAGGATTTAACTGATACAATGGTAAGAAAGTAATCAGCAATTGTGATCTGATACGTACAACTTAATTTGCAATTTAGATCCAATTACATCTCTGATGTTAACTTACTAAATATCCTGCATTGTCATTTCAACCTTATGATCTGCTTGGAAATATGTCAAGGAATCACACATGCAACTTTTTGCTTTTGCCTTTTGCCTTCATTGCTAGATCATGCCAAACAGTAAATCAACTATGCAAACCTCTTGCATACACATATACTCTTCCACACACAGTGAATAACCCCTTGAGGTTATCATATACCTCTCTGTCTAGGTCACATAAATATGTTGTCGCTTAAACAATATCGTAGATCTTAGGTTAGGTCAGATCCAATGGATCATTCCATCTTTGCATTACATTTACTTCTTCAAAGTAGTCTCTAATTAAATAATGAAACCATGGATTAATTACGGTTACCCATACATTAAATGACATGGATCAATCTTTAATTAACATTACATATCCCAATAAAAATAACTAAGTCGGCTAGAGATCTCAAATCTCATCATTAATCCAATTACTGTAAGTTGGCCAACATCATTGTTTCCACTCAGCAATTTCAATGGTGCTCGGCATTGAACAAATTTTTCTCATTATAAGCAACTTTTCTTGGCACAAGCAACTTTTCTCATCATAAGAAACTTTTCTCAGCACATGCCAAACTTGCTCGGCACAGAACAACCAGAAAAACTATCTTTGAAAGATAAACAACAAATTACTTTGCTAGAGTGCCAACTGATCAAATACCCTTTTAGTTTCCTTAACTCAACCATTCACTTGGTCTTCTTGTTAAATATTCTTCATCAACAATAGATATGGTACTCAAATAGATAACAATAGTCTCACCAGTTAAGGTTTGACAGCAGTGACAAAATAACAATTGCTTGCATTGTCACTTTCTAGCACTTAAGAGAGAGAATCCCAGACAATATAGTTAAAATGTACAATAATGATAATTTCTTTATACTAGATATAGATACATGTAGTGTGTTATAGGTAGTTTAGTGTAAAATATCTTGGGTACCAGATATGGGTTATGAAGTAGATGGTAACTTAGTTACATTACATCTTGATGCACACATGTCAAAACCCATTGATACTTCTACACCTAGATTTGGAACATAGGAGGAGTCATCATTGAAGATTCATAGTGAACTAAAGGTACCAATAATCCAAAGAAAAGTAAGGAAACAAGTTGACAATCTAGCCAGAATGAGTGGCGTAACACAAGAGATGATGACTAAACTTAGGAATAAAATGGAAAATGAGAAGGTAGGGATATATTATACTGTTGAAGGAAATAAATTTGAGGTTTAAGTTGAAGAAGTTTCACCCCTAAGAGAAACTATAATTTCAACATTAAAACAAACTCAATCTACTACTACTATGACTAAGCCACAAAAGGAGTCACAAGTGACTATTCAGAAAACCTACAGAAGAAAGAAAAAAAACATATATGGCTATAAAGGGTCTAAAAAAAATAAGGAAAGTAAGGATAGGGATAAATAAGTAGAAGTTGAAATTGAGTCTGAAAAGGATCAAAAGGAACTCAGAGCTTGTGGGAAGAACTCCTTTGTAGTAGGAAACCTACTATAAAATTTGTAAAGGTTGATGATGCTATTGAAATTGATAGCATAATTCAGGATGTTAAGGTGAATGGAAGAATGACAAATATGGTGAAGTGCTTTGATACATGTGTCAGTGAAGAAAAGAAGAAGATAGAGGATGCATTTGTAGAGAGTCTACATACTTTTTGCAAAGCACCTAGTGATCTATACAAGGAAATACCTAAAAAACTATATAAGGTTGTTGACAGAAGATGGAGAGAAGCTTTGAAGGTTGATAGAGTAATGATGGAGAAATAAATTGTACTATTGCAACCTGAATTATCAACTGATGATATAAATTATACAATAGTGTCAAGGAATCCTATTGGACAAATACAATTGGTAAGAGATGAGACAGTGGAAACATGGACAAATTTAGTAAAATCTATGACAACAACCAAGAAAAAATAGGTAGAAGAGAAAGAAAAATACCAAAAGTTGAAAGTTGAAGAGGTCAGAGAGCTCATTGACAATGTCATTTCTGATATCTTTGAGCATTTTCAAATTATTTATTCATAACCAAAGGCTGATGCACTAGAAGAAAAAAAAGGAAGAAACAAAACTGAAAGGTGAACAACACAAGATTGATGAAGATGTATTGTTAGTAAAGAGAAAATTAGACCTAATTGGTGAAGCTAGCGCACATAAGAAGAGAAAAAATATTATGATAGCTCTTAGGAAGGAGATGAAGAAGAACCTGAAGATGAAGATGAAGAAATCCAAGAAACTATTGACTTTACAAAAATTATTCCCAAGGAGTTGATGAAGATGTCTGAGAAACTTAGAGAGAATGCAGAAATAGAAAGATTAAAGGGAAAGAAGAAGAAGGTCAATGTACTTAAAGGGAAAAAGGAATATCATTAGTAATATATTACTTGATGTAGAATATTATAAACAAGAAAAACCTATTGATTAGCTAGGCATTTTGGTAAATTTGTATCTGATCAAGTATCTAACTTGGAAAATGCACCAATGCAGTCAGCAATGAAAGAGTATCAGAACAAACGAACTGACAAGTTGAAAGAGATTATATCACTAAACAAAGAGTCACTTGCAGTTCTAGTGAACAAAGTGAAGGTAATCCTACAAGAGGTAGGATAGTTACTTGTAAAAGTTTCCTATTTTACATCGTTTACAAAATATATGGAGAAGATGAGAGAGGATTCTCAACAGGAGCTTAATGCTATGGTTGAAAATTTTGATCCCCTAACTAGTTCAACTTTAGAATACAATAATAAGTTCAAAATTAGTACTCACATAGTTCAAATAATTTGCAAGTAGAGAAAGATAAAATAATTATAACACTTATGGATTTGAAAACCTACTTAGCTCCTACTATAGATATTTTGCAATAGAATGTGAGAGATACAGAAACCACACTTAGTCTACATGAGTTAAGTACTTTGAATGATATGTAAGGGTTAGCATAGATAATACATAAAAAAATCTATCTATGGAGTGCTTACTAGAGTCATGGGAAAATTCATTGGATTTAGCAAAGACAAACTTCAAGGATGTCTTTGACAGGATGTAATTCTGGTACGTATTTTTTATTCTTTGTCATTGTTGACCAAAAAGGGGGACATATTTGAATTCCAGTATGCATGAGAGACTATGTATAGAGAAGGGGGCAGTTTTACTTGAATGGCTTGAAGTGTGTATCCATATAGTGCAGGTCTATAATTTCAGGTTTATGCTTAACAAATTTTTTGCCATCAATGCCAAAGGGTGGAGATTATTGGCATTATGGTACTTTTTGGAGGAGATCTGAAGATCGGTCCTTAAAATATACATAACTACTTTTCATTGATGGAAACATGATTATAGAAACTAGTAAGATCCATACATGATCGGTAAAGGGAAGAACAATTAACTATGTTGATCGGTGTAAAGGAGGTGTTTAGCAAGGATAATTCTTAGTCAGTTAAATTGCTAATAGTTGATTTGCAAAGAAAATAAGATCATATGATCATAAAGGAGATATTCATATGGTATCAGGAATCTATAGTTCTGACCATAACAACTAATTTGATGTTTTGAGTGAATTAGTTTTTTATGTTGAAGATAGTGTACCTTTTGGGTCACCAATCATAATTTCATGATGAATCAGATAAGGTGGTGGATCTGAGGTTGACTATCATTTATGAAAATGTATATTACATTTGGGGATGATGTATTAGGTATGATTGATGCTAATTTCAAGGAATTTGGTAAATATTTGCTGCCCAATTTGATGGAAATTTTTTAGGTCTTAAGACACTTAACAACAAGTTAAAGAAGGAGATCAAAATCATGTGATTTAGGGTTGTCATTGTGTTCTCAAGTGTAGTGAATAGATATTGAAGTAGTAGCAATAAAATATTGAAGTAGAAGAGATTATTATAGCTTCAGTAAGAAAAGGTATAAAGAGGATCTGATAGGCAAGAAGTCTCATTCTACAGATCATCATTATTGTTGTTTCCTAACAATTGTAGCAAGTTAAAATCCCCTAACAGGTCTTTAATGTAAATCCTTTAACAGGATAACTTATTACTTGAAGGTTGAAATCCTCTAACGAGGTAGACTCTAACAAGCCTTTTGGTACTTTTTATAAGGTACTAGTCACTTTTAACATGGTGAACCTCAGAAAGGGTATTCTATCTCATAATAGGGAAAATATTTTTACTATTGTAAGGTGATTTGTGGGTTTCATCCCCACAGTGAATTTTTCACTCTAACAAGGGTTTCCACATTAAAAATCTATGTGTCATATGTGATGAATTTGTGGACTCATGATGTTGTGTAATTATATTTGATATTATTAGTTGCATGTTTCATTTTTTGGAAGTTGTTGATTAGTTTTATTAGATCGGTGGTGAAATTGTTTTAGTACTTGCTTACACTGTGTTGGTTTCTTTTTATGGTGAACTACAAATCAACAACCCATTCACCCTGAAACAAAACTAAAGAACAAAAAACTCCAACTATTGAACACTTAGGTGAAAAGGACCAATTAATAAGGATTTGAATGATCCTCCTACACTTCAGGTTGTGCTAAACCTAGGGGGGATGCCCTTTGATGCACAAGATAAAACCAATAATACACAACTAACTACATCACTTAATCATCAAAAAGTCTCATGAAATAACTCAGCAATAACCCAAGGTAGTCCCAAATATTGGCTAAAGCATTCAATCACTTGCAACTTGGCTTAAACATGAGACAAAAACCCCAACCACATAAAAGTAAATGGTATTCTGATTTATATATTGATTTAAGAATCCCCAGATCAGTACATAGATCACTGCCATCTCTAGGTTACAGATTCAAACAGACTGCCAAAGAAGAAAATATATCAGAAAATAAACTTCTTCCCATGGGAACTCAAAGAGACAATGCCTTACATTAACTATCCCCTTATGAGATTACAAAATTCTACTTCACTCATCTAGCTCAAATACTTAAAACCACAGTCACCTAAATAATGAAATTTAACTCTCCCTTTGAGAGAGATCAATATAGAGAGAAAACAAATACAAGATATTTTGCATAGATGAATAAACACATCCTTGATATATCCATTCAAATGATTAAATGCACAATAATTGGAGACAATTTCATAAAATATTACAAATACAACTCACAAAGTTGAACATTGCTTCAACCCCCATTTCTATAACTTGCAATGAAACAACTATAAACTAGAAAATCACACACACTAATTACATGACATAGAAAACTTAAACTGGAAAACATTAAAATCTTTGGATCTCTACTCGCATAGAAAACTAGAACCTCTCAAGACCTCTTGCTTCTAGCCCTTACCAAAGTTAAGAAGAAAAGAATATTTAGAAGAAGAATAAGAAAATGAGAATTAACCTCTGATTGACATGTGTCTTCTCCTTCAAACTATCTGATTTTCAAAATATCTTCTCTCTTGTAAGGGAACATAATTTTAACTCCATGCATCCTCTCACAATTTGATTCACTCACCACTTTTCTTACATCTTTGAAAATCCATAAATCCTCTTGCACACCCATTTCTCATTGTGAAATTAAAACATTTCAACAATTCGCAAGTGTGGAGTTATAATCATTTAAATCATTTATAACCTGATTATTCTAGATAGAAATAAAAAATATGAATTAGAAATAAAGACTATGAATCTACATCCTAAATTATTATCTTGCATAGAAGCTTAATAATCTTTCCACATGTCACTCGACCATTGGATCTGGAATCCACCTGTCGGCCACATAAGAGCCCTGTTGGATCCTACATCATTCTTACCTTAGCACTTTCAAAGACCTTGTGATCCTATGAGACACATCACTAACATCATCGCATCATCGGGCTATGCCTACACTTGTCCACAAAATCCATTCATCCGGGCCATGTTTCATTTCCACATTGCACTCCACCTAGGTCCAGGCCCACAAAATATGTTTACTCCAAGTCCACTACATACTCCAACTGAGCACAGTCAACATAGCTCACTTTCTCTTATTCACTTTACCTATTATGTATTTCCATATTTAAACATTTGAAGATTTTCTTCTACAAGATAGCCATACTTTGTCTCAAGGCCCCCATGAATGGGATTTTTAGAGCTTTGACGAGATTTAAAAATATGTTCTATGATTTCCCCATCTCTACATGAATAGTAAATTGTGTACCTGGGTTATGGTGTTTAGCTTTGCACCAGCCGATTCATTAGCTCTAGATTTCAAAATCCATTTAGAAATTTTCTTAGTGTGTATTATGTAGTCATGGCATTTAGAGACCATATTTCAATGGTTATTCTACAAAAATTAGTTCATTGTCCTTTTTTTACCCTCCACACTCTAGAATTATTTGTATTTTATTTATTCTTTGTTAGCATGTGCATGTAGGATGCAGTAGAGTTGTAAAAATTGAGTTCACGCCCACCAATGGAATTAGTTTGAAAGTTTATAAGACTTTAAACTGGTTTAATCTATTCAAAATCTCTCATTAGGGTAAAGGCAACAAAAGGCATTGGGATTTACCTAGGTACTTGAAGAGTGCATTCGCTTGCAAACTTTGATTCATTTCAACAAATCTTATTTGTGCATGACAATTGATTGAAAATTCATCATCCTTTTCAACATATCTAGTTTGATCCTCCTTCTAAAAAATGACTTTCACCCTCAGGAAAATCATTTAATCTTCTGATAAATCTTAATTTGTGCTTTGGAAAAATGAAGAAATGTTTTCTAAAGTGTCAAAGACTACCTCTACACCTATTGATTACCAAATATTGAAACATTCAAAGTCTTTCATCAAAATAAACTTACTGTGCATATTTCATCCAAATTCTATGCCAATGCTTACATCTCACAAGATGTTGTCATTGTGTTACTTCTATAGTTCTAGCTCATAGGAAAAAATGATACTTAATATTTTTAAAACCATCTTTAACAAATTCCCGTGATTATGCAATCATATTTATGTAAACACTTTCCAAGTAGTTCATGTAGACACTTGCCAACTAGTTCATGTGCATTATCTGGAACTCCACATTTTGCAAACAAATTTACTAGCAGCTTTGTGTTCCACTCTAAATACATCATTTTAAATTTTCACTCTGGCACATTTGAAACAAAAAACACTGAGTAAATCTTCCTTTGGAACCAACATTAACATCTTTTTCCTATGACTCAAAATGCTAGGAGGGATCCAGAGTGGCCTCAAAAGATTTGATCGAATGACCTCTTCAAGCCATTAAAACTGAAAAAATACATTCAATTTCAATATGTTAATCTAATTCCCAAATGGCTTGTCATGACATAATTTGATATGAAAAAAATAATAGTCAAATTAGGGCATTTTGTTTATTCTACAAATGGGGCATATTAAGACTTCTGGAAACCCACTTGATCACTATCTTATAAAGATATCAAACTCAGAATTGGGAGATTTCCACTAGGTATGAGAAATTAATTAGGTACAAAGAAAAATTTTCCAAAAGGGTTCGACCCAATTCAAAACTAGATGCAAGTTATCGCTAACCAAAGTTGGTCACTCTCAAACACTACAAAAATACAAATGCAAAAATAGAACAAATTACACTCGCGACTGGCCCATGAAAATTATCATCTCAAGTCCTAAGGCTCTATCACCGGATGTGGTGGTACATGAAAGGAGCATATAGAATCAACTCTTTGATGATTAATGTAATGTGGCATATAAACATTAACCGACAAAATTGGCCTCTTGGAAAACTTTTCTTTTTGCACATACTGAAAAATGAATAAATCACTTTTAGATTTGACTTCACAAACCCATCAATTGAACCCCTCATGATCTGAGATCGTGGACATGGATTCATATTCACATAGATAAAACAAGTCTATAATTAGTCTCATCTAATGGTAAAGGGGTTAAGCAAAATTACCACTCAAAGTGATCCTTCTAACAAGTTTTTGAATTCAGATTCAGTGAAACTGCATAAATTAAAATTATTATTGACTGAGAAATATGACCAAATGGATTGACCAAAGTCTGAAAAACCACATAATAAAACATTTATATGATTATAAAATATAGGAACATTTAATTCCTTGTGACATTCAACTAGGTGCCAACTATAGGACCCCAAAGTAGGGTACTTTGTACTTTTGGAATTCACACCTAGAAAATCATAATAAAATGCAAACATAATTTCCCTATAAAACTTATCATATGAATTCATAGGGGTCTAAAAATGTATATGTAGAATAAATTTCATATCTACAACGTCTCAGAACAATCCTCTTTTCATGAGTATTAATATGGCTAAAAAATGCAAACCTCCAAAGTAAGTCAATTAGTAAAACCTCGAAATGTGCAAAGTGCAGATTTGGGTTAATCACCTCTAATCAAATATCTCAAAAACATATCCAATATAAATTTATAAAGCTTCAAAAAAATACACTTTCTCCATGATAGGTGATGAAAACATTCCCCAAGTGGTTTCTCATAGCAATCTCTGGGTCTCATTTTATTTTCTAGCCAAGTAGGCATTTTCAAAAGTTTTCAAGGGTAGCAATTTGTGCCTTAGAGAAAAATTTTATCTAGTTGCTCCAAATTTCTCTACAAATTTAGAGTGTCAATAGTGGATCTAATTGGGACATGTGCCCCTTTTGGTCATGTAGAGGTCTTAGAATCTCATGGTGGAGCAAACCATTCAAAAATATCAAATTACTTCTCTTCACTTCAAAAATTAGGCTCCTTATTGAAAAACACACACCACACAGCTGAAAGAAAAGCAACTGTACAAACATAAAAATTATTTACAAATGGCCCTAGGACACAAAACTTAAATCAATACTTACCTCTACCAAATATCTCATTTTCATCTCCATGTAGCAGAGGAAAACTGAAATCACTACTTCCAAATGCATGACCAAAAACACATCCATATGTTTTTAGCATAGCATATAAAATGAAATCAACATACTCACCATCAAATAGAAAAATAAATTCATCAAACTATTGATAATGTTGATCATTGTGTGATGCAAAATTTCCACACCCCTCACTACCTCTGACGGTCTAAAAAGAAAAATAGTTCAACCGCATAAGATGGCTGGAAACATCAGACATATTCTACATACTGTTGTATGCTAAATGGGGACCTCTGAATTCAACACAAACACAACATAGTCCTTACACAATCGCCTAATTCACAAAGAAAAACATGGATTGTTTTCTCTGCAAATATGATTGAAGTGACCTGTTGCCTCCTAATTAGATGTGGATTTTGAGTTTTACCCTCAGAACGAGAGCCAACAACCTGACCATTGCTAACCTTGAGGATTTAAGAATGCAAAAAGATGAGAAATGCCATTATTCTATGAAAAATTTGCAACTAGTCTATGTAAAGAGATACAATTTAAACTAAGAATTTGAATTGCACTAATCTAAGAATTATTTGTAGCTATTCTATGGAAGTAAAGATGGAATTAAACTAGCAAAAGAAAGCAAATACTCTTAGTCTAGAATTGAAAGCTTGTAATCTATGAAAAGAATTGAGAACACCAAATTGAAATACTAGATATGAAAATGAATATTAGATGAAAGCATATATCATTAATTCCAATTGAAAAATTAGCCTAGTTATGCAAATGAGCTTAAAAACATGAAATCAAAAGTGAATTGCCTATAGTATTGATGCTCTCCAAAAAGTCCTCTCTAATGAAGAAAAGAAGTCCAATTTATAGAAAATCATGGAAAGAGGATTAAGAGTTTCTTGAAAATAAACACTTGTCTCTTCATTCTCCATTTGAGACAAATAAGCAAAGATTATTTAAATAAAAGAATGAATTTTTGACACATAAGTGTCCTTTCACATGGAATTATGGAATTCCCTTTTTGAGGATAATTCATCCAATAATTAAATAACCTTTCAATTCCTTTTATATATATTAGCCAAAGGGGGTGGAATTGATTTAATTAAAAGCACTTAGGACTTTAGGATTAAATAAATTAATCATAGGGGTTTTTAGCTAATAATCATTGAGAATTTAGGAATTAAATATAATGTCATATTTATGCAAATTTGGGTTTTCTGCATTTGAAACTCAGTCAATTAAAGTCAATCAGGAGAAGAATTTTCCTAATACAATAGGGCTTTGAGGATAAGAAAATGCACCAAAATTGATTGATGATTAGGTGCCAATTTTGGGGTGTTACACATACTAGTTTGTGCCAAAGAATGAATCTCATTTATAACATAAATTGTAAACTAGCATGAAACACATCAAAATAAAACTTTGACTACATAAAATTGGAGACAGCTTCCTTATCACAACTTCTATCAGCATCTTCCAAACATGAAAACGTACCATAAAAAAATGGCTTACTTATCATTTTTAGATCTGAGAAAACACACATAGACTTATCACTATTTTCACAAGACAAATAAACACGGGATTCTTCCACACAAAGTCTATCTAATTCAATACTTACATCAGTGTATGAGTCTTCATATTCATCATACACAACATTTGCAAATTGCTCACATTTATATGCATTTTTATCTGGCACATTATTTGACTCAAAGGAAGGAAAATAAAAATCAGCATATGTATCATACTTCACACTCATCAGCTTATCATATTTATCAAATAATATATCAATTGGGTATTGTGAAGTACAATCCACTTTAGATACATACCTCTCAAAATCAGGAGCTAAGAGTTCTGAAATTTTTTCAATGCTCAGTGAACATTGGACTTGATTTTCATTTTCTTTGGCTTCTCCCTCAATGCTACAAATATCTTTCCCATCAGAGGCAAGAATTAAAACTTCTGGGGTCATGTCATAATGTGCAAAGGAATCATCAAAGAAACTTGCATTTGCATCATAATCATCCTCCTGATGTTCAAAAAAAAATTCTATGATATGTTGAGTATATGCTTTATTAGTTTCGCCACAAACATCTTGAAGATTGAGCTCATTAATATCATAACAACCACTAATGCTTTCACCTTCCTTAAACTGAAAAAGATAAATCTACACTATTATGTTGAGAAGAAGAAATATCTATAGACTTAACTTAAACATTTTAAACTATAGATTTATATTTACTATTCTTATATTCATTAACTTCATCATCAGCATAACTACAGTCGGTATTAAGTGCATTTTTAGATTCAGATTTCAATACAATCTATCCATTTTCTAGCATGTTCAATACCTTGTTCTCTAAGGGAAGCATATAAATCTACTAATTTTGGTACACAAAGATCTAGAAACAAATCAATACTTGTCAATCCTTGCAATTCAAAATCCACTAGAATATCATCAAAGACATTACCAAACTTTTTATAAAAAAAAATATATTGATTCCTCTTTCCTCTCTCCTACCTGTTTTCTCAACAATAAAATGGCTTCATTTTGGAGGCTTTGATTTAACAATGGAATATCCCTCTGAATTTCTTCAAGATCTGACATATAAGTTTCAGATCTAGGAAACATATATATAGATCCATTAAATTTGGAATCTCCATTGGACCATTCATTTCAACAATACATCTTATCCTTTCACAAAAACTCATCTGATTATGCAATCACTAACTTCAAATAACGACTAGTTCTCATTGTGATGACTTAAATTTAAAACAGGAAGTATGAAAAACTTTAGATCTACTTTCCAATCTTTACTGACTTCTTCACCTTACATAAGGAACTTTTCTTTCTCATTAAAACATGACGATTACATAGAAATAAAATTTTAGATGCTACTCATTTATGTTTTACTGGAAACATGGCAGATCTAGAGCCTTATTAATAGCTCCATCAGGTTCTTTTCACATAGAGTCGCCATCTCCTTGTAGAGGAAAAACTTCAAACAACAAAAGTCATTTGCAACATGTAATTATTTATGGGTTCTCCAGCTAGCAAAGTCACACAATCTTCTTTACTCTTACTACAATAAAAACACTTCCAGGTTGTCCATATAGAGATCTGAAATAAATTTCAAATTCTATTCCTTGATTCTTTCTCTCAACCAGATTCTGGCATTTATTCAACAAAGCAAGGAAATAACTCTCTTAAACTTTTTGGTCATTATATTGAGATTCTTACTTAAGTCCCCAATAGAGTCACCATTTTTTTTATTGTATTTTAAGCTAAACTACATATCAACAACTCATTCACCCTGCAACAGATACTAAAGATCAACCAACTCCAACTATTGAACACTTAGGTAAAAATGACCAATTAACAAGGATCTGAATGATCCTCCTATGCTTAAGGTTCTGCCAAACCTAGGTTGACACCCTTTGATACACAAGATAAAACCAATAATACACAACTAACAACATCACTTAATCAATAGATAGTCTCATGAATTAATTAAGAAATAATCCAAAGAAGCCCCAAATACTAGCTAAGCATTCAGTCACCTAAAACTTGGCTTTAAAATGAGACAAAACCCCCAACCACATAAAATTAAATGATATTCTAATTTATATTTTAATTTAAGAATCCTGAGATCAGTACATAGATCAGTGCCTTCTGCAGGGTTACAGAGTCAAACACATAGCCATAGAAGGAAATATCTCAGCAAGTAAACTTCAGCCCATTGACACACAAAGAGCTAATGCCTTACATTAATTATCCCCTGATGAGATTATGAAATTCTACTTCACTCATCTAGCTCAAATACTTAAAACCATAGTCACTTGAATAAGGAAACTTAACTCTCTCTTTGAGGGAGATCAGTATTCATACAACACAACTGCAAGGAATTTACAAAGATCAATAAACACATCCTTGATATATCCTTTCAAATGATTAAATGCACAATAATTGGAGACAATTACATAAAATATTACAAATACAAATCACAAAACTGAACATAGCTTCAACCCCCATTTCTATAACTTGCAATGAAACAACTACAAACTGGAAAAATACACACACTAATTACATGATAGTGAATAATCAAACTGGAAAACCTAAAAATCTATGGAGCTCTACTCACACGAAAAATTGGAACCTCTCGAAACCTCCTCCTTCCAGCCCTTACCAAAGTTAAGAAGAAAAGGATATATAGAAGAAGAAGAAACTTAGAATTAACCTCTAACTAACATGTGTCTTCTCTTTCAAACTATCTGATTTGCAAAATATCTTATCTCTTCTAGAGAAGAACATATTCTGAACTCCATGCATCCTCTCACAATTTTATTCACTCGTCGCTTTTCTTGCATCTTTGAAAATATAGAAATCCTCTCACACACCCATTTCTCAGTTTGAAATAAAAACATTCCAACAATTTGCAAGTACAGAGTTAAAATCATTTAAAACCTAACACTCTTCTGTGTAGAAAGAACAAATACCAATTAGAAATAAAGACTATGAATCTGCATCCAAAATTATTATCTTGCATAGAAGCTTAATAATCTTTCCATGTGTCACTCCACCATTGGCTTTAGAATCCACTTTTGTCGGCCAAAAAAGCACTCTGCTAGCTCCTACATCATTCACACCTTAGCACTTTGGGAAACTGGATGCTCCCACTCGACACATCACTAACATCATTGTGCCATCACCCTGTGCCGACACTTGTCCACACAATCCAATCATTTGAAACATGTTTCATTTACACATCACCTTGCCACATTGTACTCCACCTGGGTGCGGGCCCACAAAATATTTTTCTCAAACGTAGACTACATAATCCAACAGAGCACATTCAAGATAGACAACTTTCTCTTATTCACTTTAACTATGATGTATTTTAATATTAAAACATTCAAAATTTTCCTTCCACTTTGCATGTGGGACAATGGTTTTAAAACCCCCTTTCCAAAATTGTTGCCTACGCACGGGTTGATTGCTTGCTTGAAAGTTTCAATGTTCATTTACAATTTGTATATATCCTACAATTAATATTTTCCACATGATGTCATATATTTGAGGCATTTTGCAAAATAATGCCGTGCGCCCTTATACATTCTCTACAAAATAGTCTCTATAATATTCACAATGAATACTACATTGCACAAGATAGCCATACTCTTTCTCAACACCCCCATGAATGACATTTTCAGAGCTTTGATAAGATTCAAAATTATGAGATCCTCTTGATCATCTTGGAACCCAAGATTAGGTTGGAGCACAGGGATTATATTTTCATGAGGAAGCACCATCTTTCCTCATTGTATGCTTTCTGGTAAAATGACTTCATATTCCCTAGCAGAGTTGCCAACAATTTGTTGGTGAAGAAATTGTTCTTTTGAATGTAACTCTAAAATACCCAAAACTTGTTTAAGAACAATCAAATACAACAGTTGGGAAATAGTTACTTGAAAACCTATTTTCCCTCTAAATTGGAAGGTACAACTCCCTTGTATGAATAATATTCAATGAATTTTAATCTTTCCTAATCTAACAGGGGTATGCTCTTAACCTGAGAGAAGAAGAGGTAAACCAAGCTAAATCTAGACAGAAAATAGCTTGGGCAAAGTAAATACAATTCTAAATCTAGCCAATTCTGAGACTTTATCAATCAGATTAATTTCCCAAAACTGGTAATGCATGGACAATTACTAAAAAATGTAGATACAAGACTCAAAGTTAACAATGCAATTATATGAATCAATCTATATCGTAAGAACATTCCCAAAACTTAGAGTAGCAACTAATTTCCCCCTTTATTAGCCATATCAAATCATAATACAGAATTCTGGTTCAAATATAGATTACAAATCTAACTCAAAAGAGAAGTTCAAATTCAACATAAAGATAAATGAAATTCAATGGAATAGTTAAAGAAATGGCATTTAGACATACACCATTGACTCAGCAACAATGATATTCTTCAAACCAAAATTTAGTCGACCCTTGTATTGATTTTGGGAAAAATACATATAGAGTTCCAGATTGGACCGTTACAAAAAGGGTAACCAAAATGGTTCAACTTCCGCAACCAGAAATGATAACCAAAGGTTTATTTGTTACAAAATTTAATAAAAATAGCACAAGGGGAGAATATGTTTATGATTCAGTTTCCTTCCCCTTATCTAATTTGGCCCTATAGGCGATCATAGCAGTGATGACTTGCATGAGCTCTTCATGTCTGTTAACATGGACATTGGTGTAATGAATGAGGTATCTGGAATGTTCTTTGGCTAGATTCTTGATTTCTTTAGTCCAGTCTTTCAATTCCTCCATATCCTTAAAGATGCATCCACTCAATTGCTGGAGTTCTAGCACCTTGTCTAAATGGGTCGAAGACTGCTCTGCTAACTTGTGCAGATAGTCTATGAATGAATTATGCATGTTGGCCACTCCAACTATCACTTTTCCTTCACCGTTGGTTTATGATTACACATAGAGTCATAGGAGGAGTTTATAGTTTTTACGCTGCTCCTCTTTCACTTTAACATCTATTTGTTGTAGTCCAGTCTGGGCCTGAATAATCATCTCGATCTTGAACTCCAGACTTTGGAGCCATTCGATCAAGGGTTCATTTCCTTTCTATAGGATCTTAACTTTTAGGGCCTCCTTAGTCTTCATCTTTACTTCCATGTGTAACATGACTATGCATTCTTGGCATCTTAATCTTTTTGCAGTGAGAGTCTGTAAATTCTTTTCAATGTTGCTCTTCTCAGTTTCTAGTCTCAGAATAGCATTACCTAATTTCTCAATGATCACTAGACCTTCTAACTCGAGCCTCTTGATCCACCTCTTACCAATCTACCCATAATGTTGATCCTCTTGTAACTTAGCTAGAATGGCTTGGTTCTCAGCAGCACTGGGATCGAAGGAAGTTTGGGAGCTGGGGGCACTCACAATAGAAGTTAGGAGTTGTCTGATGAAATCAGTCAACTGAGCCACTTCTGCCTTAAGATGAATTTAGGAAGTCTTTAGATCTTCAAGATCTTCCTCTATTACTACATTGGTGGACTTCCTCCAATCCACTTTGGTATCGTGTCGAGCCACGCCCATATCAAATGACTACAACTGAAAGTCAGAAGCTGCCAGATCTTTGAGTCTGCCTTCTTTGGTGGGCTTGGCTACTTCCATGGTGAAGTGCCCTATCTTAGGATCAAAATCTAGGGTAGACATTGTATTTACACTCTTCTTCTTTCTTGTAGTAGCCTTGGTCTGAAAATCCCCTGATAGAGTGTCTTTGCTAGGAATTGCTTCCTCTACCGTCTTCCTTTTGCGCTCTAGAGGGTTTGCTATCCATGACTCTGCGCTAGCGACCTTGTTGGTGGAGACCAACTCTTCAATAAACAACTTATGAGTGGGGGAGTAGTTTTAGAGTGGGAAGTGAATGGATTCACTGAAGTAGGTAAGGAGGAGATTAGTTTTACACTTTGAGCAATATCATGTTTCTCTCCACCTCTCTTATCTGATTTTGTAGAGGTACTAGGGATATCCACTCCAACTTCAACTATAATAAATGATACTCTTTTTGGAGTTTCTTGAGTTGAATTCTAGGCTGAAGTATCTACAGAAATTACATTAATTGGTTGTTCAGACCCTGTAGCTTTAGAAAGCTCAGATGTTGACTTAATTTGGTCCGTCGGGACCACTTCTTCTGTAACTCTGATATTTGGAAGAGGACCCTCTCCATAGGTCTTCTCTAAGAGAGAAGCTTTCTTAGGAGGCTCATCACCTCCTCTCAATGCTTGAATTGATCCCTTTGCAATTGTAGAGATTATTTTTGAGGAGGTGGTTGCAACACCAGTAGTTGTCTTCGCAAGAGTTCACTGACCGGGAGGTTTCCTCTCTGACCTCTTCCTTATGCCTACAGCCCACTCAACCCATTGAGATATTCTTTTGTAAATACCCACCATCAAAGTCTACAAGTCACTTACTACCTAGTCCAGCATAGGTTCTGAGCTGATAGGGGTGGACTTTATTTTCTCCAAGTAGGTGTCATCGTACAGATGATTACCATCATCTTCTAGCCCTTCCACTGCAATGTTAACATTGAACTTTTTGATCTGTTCAATAGTTAACCAGGCATAGAATCTCTCTCCACTCTCCAAGTCATCTTCACAATTGGCCTGGTATTCCTCAATATCAGGTACATGGTGAATGGCCTCGCTCATCTGTAAGACATCTCTGGTGTAATCAACTGAGTCATACTACAGCCTTAGAATGTCATATGTTGCCAGAGAGAACTTCTTTGAGAATGTTTTAAGAACATTCTTTTCTTCTGATCAGGACACACAACTACAAGCTCTGATGATCATTGGGAACTCATAGCCTTTCTTCTTTTCCTCTCAATAGTTCAGGTTCACTTTGAGTGCTTGCCTCATTACTTTAATCAACATGATCATGTCTGTAGGGTATCTGGGCAACTTTAAAGGAAAGTCGTCAAAACCTGCAAGATGAAGATATGAGAAATCTCTGAACTGAATAAAATAGCATCCAAATTGGCTTATAAAAGCCATGGCTTCAGGAGAAAATATCCTCTCCAGACAACCTTGTAGTTCCCTACACAATCTCATTGTAAAGGCATCATTAACCGTGAGATAATCAGCATAACTATTTTGTAATTGCAAAGAAGGGAAAAACTCATAGCTTTTCACATTGTCTAGGAATTCCTCTAATCTAGGAAGTCTAGGCCAGATTTGAATCATAGCTAAAATATATAATAGGAAAGAGGACATGTTAAATTCATTCTGGAACTTGGCCCTATTTAGGGCATCCGAGAGATTCTCACTCAAAATCAAGGCCCAGTCAATGAAATGATGCTGAGAATAGATTATCTGGACCAAGAAGAAATGTTGTTCAATAAAATTAAAAGCTTCACTCTCACCTCTAATCTTGTGAAGTAATACCAGGATGTCCATGACCTTAGGTTTCAGATTTGCACCATATAATGTTTTTGGCAACTTACCCTTGGTGCTCTTGGGTTCTTTAAACCATGACTTCATAATCTCTCTTTTCCAGACTGGTCTCTTCACTAAATATTCAGAAACTGCCCGGCTATAAGTCATCTCAAATTATTCTGCCTATTCTAGGATGTAGAGATAATTCTGGATAGATACTCTATCAATGGAGAGGAGCACCGTGTTGTCTGGTAGGAGAATTTTCTTGGTGTCTGGGTTGTATCGGGCTATACATTCCCGGACCAACTCAGGAGCTTGAACAACTATAGGAAAACTGGTGGCTTCGACTAACCCACTCTCCTTAAGCTTCTTATTGATAGGGTGTATCTACTCCACTCTCAATCTGTTTTGAAAGTTTTGTATGTCGAAGAACTTCAGTGAGGTATCTGAGATTTTGTGCCACTCGGAGGCAATGTCATTCATTCTGTCGAATCCCACAAATCTAGAAGCCATGTGAGTATGATTCACCTTGGAGATTGGAATTTCTATTTGAAAAATAGAGACAATGAGCAACTGTTCTTAGCTACTTTGAATTTAAACAATTTGAAGAACAATGGTGGTTCCAATTTGCAATCTTCAACTAATTTTATACTTTTTGAGTTCTTACTATTTAACGACTGACTTCCCATGCCACATGAATTAAAATACCTTTACATTAATGAACAAGTCCATTACAAAGTAAAACGGCCTTATTTGAATTAATTACCTTGCTTTACATGCCATTAGAAAACATTCTTTTACTTTGGTAACCGTAACGATAACTTTCTTGAAACGGCAGAAAATTACTTTTCCGCTTCTCCTTTGGGCGAAAAAATCCTCTTGGAGTGCTCTCTGTCTGAAAATATGCCAAAGGAGAATTCAGGCCTATAGGGGTGCTAAAATGATATACATTGATTCCATAGGCTTCCTTATATGTCAGATCTCTTATGGGATGGATTCTATTTCAAAACTTCTTCACCTTGATAGTTTGGCAGAAAACGCATCTCGTGACTCGAAACCCGCCGGTAGGGGCAGAGGAGAAGCCATTTTCCACTTTTTCACCTATGGAAAATTCCATGAAATCTTCTTCATTTGATCATTTCTTTTGGTTCCCACAGGTTTGATATGAGTGTTCGAAGCTTTCTTGTTCCTGATTTCCTCATTTTCCATCTTTATTTACCTCTAATATTCTTAGGTCTATCAATTGCGGAAAGCGCACCCCATATGTGATTTTCCACCATGGAGAAGCCAAAACTTGATTTCTTGTTAATGCTGCAACTTGAAGATATGAGGCAAAGTATTTCATCTGTATATGATTTTGAAGTTAGAATCTTTTTAAAACACAGCCTTTACCGGATTAGGGACTTAACCTACCCAATAAAATGTGATTTTCAGACCCAGAATCCCCCGGCTTAGGAAGGAGAAGTCAAGTTAGGGAAATTCAATAGAGGCCTTCTATCCTAAGGGGATTTCTAGACTTAGACTCCGGACTTGCATGAAAATTCCATGACTATTACTACACATAAAACATCCATTTTTTACTTGAAGTATAAAGACCAAAAGTGGGGCAACAACTGGCTTTGTCTGGAGACTTGGACATTCACATGTCTAAGAAAGGAACTCAAATCTCTAGTTTCACAAAGCTCAACAAAAAGGCAGCTCAAAACAAAACTAAAGCAAGAAGCAGAAAGGAAAGCAGAAAGGGAACCTAACTAGGAAAACAAAAATAGGAACTAAACGTAACTATTGTACAATGCAAGGGTTACCTGCTTTCAATTTAGATTTGATAGAGCTTCAAATCCTAACCATTATATGTTAGGGGTAGTACCTCTCCATCTGGATAAGTTAATTTGAAAGAATTTTTATTGAATGCCTGATGGATTTTGAAAGGTCCTTTCCACATTGTTTTGAATTTACCATGCATGCCTTTGGGTGTCCTACGCTTGTCCTACAACAACACCATGTCTCCTTCCATAAACTTCTGGGGCCTACTCTTTTTATCAAATAGGTTCTTCACATGGATCTGATGACGTGTGATGTGATCAACCATTTTCTCTCTTTCTTCTTCTAATTTTCTCAAATACAGGATCCTCTTCTCTAGACCATCTTCATATATGTCATCTTCTACTACTGTCTTTAGTTTACAAGTGGCTAATTTGAATGGCAATGGGAGGCTAGCTTCCACCCCATAGGTGAGTTCAAAAGGAGATATGCCAATAGCTCTTTTGTGGGTCACTCTATCTTCCCAGAGGGCTTCATAGATCTTTTTATGCCAATTTCTCTTATTTTATGCCACGAGCTTTTTCATGATGTTCACCAATTTTTTGTTGCTAGACTTCGCTTGACCATTCCCTTGAGGGATATAATCAAAAGAATGACTGATCATGATGTCATACTCAAAACAAAATTCAGTAATTTCTTTAGAAGAAAAGTATGTGGCATTATCCATAACTAACTTAATAGGTATACCAAATCTCAGAAGAATGTTTTCTTTGACGAACTCACATACTACCTCTGAAGTAGTTCTTTTGGTTGCCTTGGCTTCCACCCATTTTGTGAAGTAGTCAGTTGCAATAATTATGTAAGTATGACCTGCACTTGACATAGAGCTTATAGGACCGATAAAATCAAGTCCCCACTGTTGGAATGGCCCTTCAATTATAACTGGTCTGAGGGGTAATACTGCTAACTGTGGCTTCCTGGTGAACATCTTGCATTTTTTGCATCTTACCACCCACTGGTATGCATCTTTAAACATTCTCGATGAGTAATAACATTGTCTCAAAATCTTGAACACAGTGACTGATGAGGAGAAGTGTCCTCCGCAAGCTTCATCATGAAAAACCTTTAATAGCTTCTCTTGCTACTGTTTATTGACACATCAAAGGAATGTCCCATCTATAGATATTTTATATACTCTATCCTCCCAGATTACATATTTAGAAGATTTTAGTTTTAGGTCTCACCTTTTCTTTGAAGTTAATCCTTCAGGGAATTCACCATAGGTCAAGAAATACACAATGTTTTCAAACCATGGGTCTTGCATACTTACCACCAAAACCAACTGCGTATCTCTTGGGCCTTCGTCTGTTCAATTTTCTACCATTACCTTGCACAAGGAATTTCCTCTTACCAACTTGGTGGGCTTGATCTCTATGTTGTATTCTTGGGTTTTGGCTACCCATGCTCCTCAGTTGTTACATCCCACATCTTGTTGAGTCAAAATACTCTTTACTGGAGTATCAGGTACATACACAAGAGAGTGGGAATGTAGGATATAAAACCTAAAATTCTTAAGAGCTTTTACCATTGCAAAAGTGTGCTTTTCATTCTGAGAATATCTTAGCTCATGTTTCTTTAGAGGTGTACTCATAAAAGCGATGGGGGCTTGAATTCCCTCTTCGTTCTCTTGCATCAGGATGGCTGACAGGGTATGTTTAGAAGAATAAAAATAAATTACAAAATCTTTCTATAGTATGGTTAGCATAATACTGGGGTGTTAGCTATGGTGTCCTTGATGCTTTTGAAATATTGTTTACCAGGATCATTTCATTTGAAATTCACATTCCCCTTCATCATATCAACAATGTGTTTAGTAATTTCAGAGAAATCAGGGACAAACCTTCTGAGGAAGTTGACTTGACCAAAAAAGGACTCCACTCCAGTTTTATTCACTGGTAAACTCAATTGCTTAATAGCTCTCACTCTATTTGGATCGATCCTTATACCTTCTTGGGAGACTATATGACCCAATAATTTCCATTCACAAAACACTGATTTCTTAGGATTCAATGAAATCCCATCCTCCTGACACCTTTGCAATACTCTTCTTAGATCATTTATATGATCTATTCTATTTTTAGAGAATATGGTAAGATCATCTAGATACATACCAATGATTTTATTCTTCATATCACTAAAAGAATGATCCATACCTCTCTGAAAGGTAGCTCCAGCATTAATTAATCTGAACGACATCTTGTGATATGCAAACGTCCCCCATGGGGTAGTGAAAATCATCTTACGCTGATCTGATTTCTTGACTTCTATCTGATTATATCCTGAGAAGCCATCTAACATAGACATCATTTTGGCTCCAGCCACGATCTGTAGGAGATGATCCATATTGGGAAGGGCGTAATTGTCTTTTAAGAAAGATTGATTTAGATTTCTAAAGTCAACACAGATCCTTATTTCTCTGTTCTTCTTCCTTATAGGTACTATGTTTGAAACCCAAGTAGAGTGTTGTATGGGATATATGATCTTTTCTTTGAGAATTTTATCAACTTCTCTGAATATGGCATCAACAACTTTGGGGTTATAGTTCCTTTGCTTCTGCCTGAATGAAGTAGCTTCAAGTTTCAAGGGAATTTGGTGTTTGAATTTCCCATTCATAAAACTTTTCAGATCTTCATAGCTCCAGGCAAAAACATCTGAGTACTCTAGAAAAAGCTTCTTGGCCTTATTCCTTTCTTCTTATGTACAACACTTCCCAATATTGATCATTTTGGGGTCTTTTTCAGTTCCAATATTCATTCCTTTGTATTCACCAGTGGTAGGCCCTTTTTCAATTCTCTTCTTCTTCACAAACATGTCATTTCTATTGAAGAGCCTTTAAAGAGTGACCAGATGGGGCATAATTATATTACCTTGCAATTGGATGGCATTTGAGTTATCTTTCTTCAGTTTATCTTAGCGGCTTCTTTTTCAGTTGCCATGAACTTCTTTGTGGAAGTCACCACCACTCTCTAGAAAGAGAAGGAGATTTTTGTCATCTTCAAAAACTTGCCAATCTTCCATGTTATCGGGCATAGATGGTCGATATATAACTTCCACTTGGTATTTTTTATCTTTGAATTCTGGGTGGGAAGTAGTAATGAAGCTGAGACAGCTAAAGAATCAGCTTTGGAATTCAAATCTCTTGGCACAAATTCAATAAACAGAGCATCCAATGCTTCTATTTCATCCCATACTCTGTTTCTGTAGTTCTTCAACCTGTGGTTCTTTACAAAGTACTGATTCTTGACTTGTCATACAATTAGCTCAGCATCACCATGGGTTCTCATAATTTTCACACCTCTTTCTTTTGTGGTGTTAATCCCTAATAGAAGGGCTTCATATTTGGTGGTGTTGTTAGTGTTTCCAAACACTAATTTCTAAGCCAACGGTTCACATGCTCCGTCTAGTGATATCAAAACCACACCTACACCAGATCTAGACGATGCACAACTACCATCAAATTCAAGAGTCCATATTTGTGGTGGTATTTCCTCAGAGGAAAATTGCTTTTCCTCTTCGACGGTTTTCCTCTCTTTCTCAAGTTCACTGGTGAACAACATATAATTGCCAAACTCCAATTCTTGATACAAGATTTGAGCTTTAGGGTCTTCAAATTTCAACACTGTAAACTTAGCCTCTTCCTCAGGAACTAGTTTAATCTTTTTGTTACCTACATGAATTAAGGCTTGGGACCAATCCAGCTTTATCTCCCCTCCAAGGTCTCTGTAAAAAATCCTACTTAACAACAAACCGTAGCTAGCAGGTATATCAGAAATGAGGATAGTTAACAACATCTTCTTCTCGGGGTGTGCTGCTAAGGCCACTTGCACATCCTTAATCTGGCTGACTAGGGGTACCTACTTGGAATCCATGGAGTAACACCTACCATGAACTTTAGTGAGAGTAAGTCCCGAGGCTTTGGCCATAGTAGATGGCATTACGTTGTTCGATGCTCCAGAGTCTATTATGCAATTGCTCAACCTGCAGCCATTAATATATAAAGACACATAGAATGGGTCAGGATTTTGGCCTGGGAAGGTGGCTAAAATGGATGATTCCCTCTGTTCAACTGGGTCTACAAATAAGAAATCATTTTCTATGGTATTCATGATGTTTTGATTTAACTCTTGCTTCCCTCTTTTACAAAAATTTGCCAGCTTTTGCAACTCGACAGGATTAGACTTAAGATAGTCTATGGGGGAAATCTAAATTTTGGAATCTCTACAGAATTGAATAATCTCAAAAGAATTTTGTTCTTTACCTAGCTGAGGACTCCTCATACCTTGATTGGGCTCCTTTGAATTGGAAGTAGATGCTTCATTGTTTTTAGGTAGTGACGAACCATGGCTTTTATCTTTCTAACTCTGAGTTAGGACTATATAAGAGGTCCCATCTATGGTGGCATAACATGTTGCTTCTTGCTCTGAATCTAATTCATACTCTAAATATAAGTTTTCAGAGTCACCATGTAAATATGAATCTGGTTGAGCTCCAGATGCTCCAACATTCCACTGGTCGGTCTGATGTATTTGCCAAGCATAGGCTACATCAGGACAACTTTCCCCATCATGATTTGTGGTTAAGTGGAAGGCACACATATTCCCTCTTTTAGGAGGGGCCTCTATAGCTAGTCTCTATGGTGGAGTAGTTAACTGTAATGTTTTTCCTTCTGCATTCCTCCCATCATTACATCTTCTAGGCTGCTCCTAAAAGTTTCACTAGTAGGGATTATTGAATCTGGGAATTTGTCTCTTGAAGGCAGTGAATTCATTAGACAATTTTTGGAGAATTTCATCAAATGATGTAGTATTGCTATTGTTGGCTCTAGACTGTATCTCTCTTTTCCATTTCCTGGATGAAATCATGTGGTCCTCGAGTTCTATAGCAGTTCTCTATGTGGCATCCAAATTTGCAAGGTTCATTCTCCTTAGATCATAATTGATGTCTGGTGGCATAGCACTTATGAAGAAAGTTTTAAAATTTCCCGTCGTAGGCCTGTCAGCCACTGGGATACGATTTACCAACTTATTGAATTTAGCTATAAAATCTCTCATGCTAATCAAAATTTCCTTTTTGATAGAAGTCAATTGAGTCAACAGAGCATATTCATCTTCAGCAGTCTTAAACCTTCTTTCGAAAGCGGATCTCATAGTAGCCCAATTGGTAATAGAAGAATCAGGTAAATGATGAAACCAATTAGTAGCACCTTCGACGAGGGTCTCAACAATTATTCTGACGGCCACATCTTCTTTTCGAACCATTAGAATGTTAACTGAAGAAAAGAATGCGACAATATGCTCATCCATAGATACCTTCCCATCTCCAGAAAATTTGGGAAAATTCTTTCTAGAGCCTATAGGGAGAGGATTATATGTTGCTAGTCACAGAGGTCGAACTGCAGTGGCCCAAGGGAGTGCCATAGCTACTTGGGGTAAGTAGGGTGTTAGCTTGATAATAGGAGGGGCAACTACTCCATGCAATGTCAACACTTGGCAAGTGGTGGATAACTAGGTTGTTTGTTTAGGAGGTGAAGAAGGTCTTCTCTACCTCCTTTAGGCTCCAGATTTTTGCTTAACACTGTGGCCTAACTTCGCGCTCTACCCTTCTTAGATTTCTTCTCTGTATGGCTCTCTCAAGTGCTTCTGCTCTAGCTTCTTCCAGTTCAATCACTTAACTGGTGTTTCTATAGTGTTTAGTGTTTCTCCTATATCTCTAGATGAAAGTGTTTAATGAGGAAATGAGACCCTATTGATCGTCTTGGAACCCAAGATTAGGTTGAGCACATGGATTATATTTTCATGAGGAAGCACCATCTTTCCTCATTGTATTCTTTCTGGTAAAATGACTATTCATATTCCCCAGTAGAGTCGTCAAAAATATGTTGGTAAACAGATTGTTCTTTTGAATGTAACTCTAAAATACCCAAAACTTGTTTAAGAACAATCGAATACAACAGGTGGGAAATATTTACTTGAAAACCTATTTTCCCTTTGAATTGGAAGGTACAGCTCCCTTGTATGAATAATATTCAATGAATTTTAATCTTTCCTAATCTAACAGGGGTATGCTCTTAACCTGAGAGCGGGAGAGGTAAACCAAGCTAAATCTAGACAGAAAATAGCTTGGGCAAAGTAAATGCAATTCTAAATCTAGCCAATTCTGAGACTTTATCAATCAGATTAATTTTCCAAAACTGGTATTGCATGGACAATTACTAAAAAATGCAAATACAAGACTGAAAGTTAACAATGCAATAATATGAATCAATCTATATCATAAGAACATTCCCAAAACTTAGAGTAGCAACTGATTTCCCCCTTTATTAGCCGTATCAAATCATAATATAGAATTTCGGTTCAAATACAGATTACAAATCTAACTCAAAAGAGAAGTTTAAATTCAATAGAAAGATAAATGAAATGCAATGGAATAGTTAAAGAAATGGCATTCAGAAATACACCATTGACTCAGTAATAATGATATTCTTCACACCAAAATTTAGCCAACCCTTGTATTGATTTTGGAAAAAATACATATAGAGTTCCAGATTGGACCGTTACAAAAAGGGTAACCGAAACGGTTCAAATTCCCTGACCAGAAATGATAACTAAAGGTTTATCTATTAAAAAATTTAATAAAAATAGCACAAGGGGAGAATATGTTTATGATTTAGTTTCCTTCCCCTTATCTAATTTGGCCCTATAGGTGATCACAGCAGTGATGACTTGGATGAGCTCTTCATGTCTATTGACGTGGACATTGGTGTAATGGAAGAGGCATCTAGAATGTTCTTTGGCTAGAGTCTTGATTGCTTCAGTCTGGTCTTTTAGTTCCTCCATAGCCTTAAAGATGCATCCACTCAATTGCTGGAGTTCTGGCACCTTGTCTAAACGGGGTGAAGACTGCTCTGCTAACTTGTGCAGATAGTCTGTGAATGACTTCTTCATGTTGGCCACTCCAACTATCACTTTGCCTTCACCACTGGTTTGTGATTCCACATGGAGTCCTAGGAGGAGTTTATATTTTTTACCCTGTTCCTCTTGCACGTTAACATCTATTTATTGTAGTCAAGTCTCGGCCTATATAATCATCACGATCTTGAACTCCAGACTTTGGAGCCATTGTATCAAGGGTTCATTGCCTTTCTATAGGATCTTAACTTTTAGGGCCTCCTTATTCTTCATCTTTACTACCATGTGTAACATGACTATGTATTCTTGCCATCTTACTCTTTCTACAGTGAGAGTCTGTAAATTTTTTTCAATGTTGCTCTTCTCAATTTCTAGTCTCAGAACAACATTGCCTAACTGCTCAATGATCACTAGACCTTCTGACTCGAGCCTCTTGATCCACCTCTTACCAATCTACCCATAATGTTGATCCTCTTGTATCTTAGCCAGAATGGCTTGGTTCTCAGTAGCACTGGGATCGAAGGAAGTTTGGGAGCTGGGGGCACTCGTAATAGAAGTTAGGAGCTGTCTGATGAAATCAGTCAGCTGAGCCACTTCCACCTTAAGCTGAATTTTGGAAGTCTTTAGGTCTTCCAGCTCTTCCTCTATTACTACATTGGTGGACTTCCACCAATCCACTTTGGTATCATGTCGAGCCACGCCCATATCAAATGACTGTAACTAAAAGTCAAAAGCTGCCAGATCTTCGAGTCTACCTTCTTTGGTGGGCTTGGCTACTTCCATGGTGAAGTGCCCTATCTCAGGATCATGACCTAGGGTAGACATTGTCTTTACACTCTTCTACTTTCTTGTAGTAGCCTTGGGCTGAAAAGCCCATGATAGAGTGTCTTTGCTGGGAATTGCTTCCTCTACCCTCTTGCTTTTGCACTCTAGAGTGTTTGCTATCCATGACTCTGTGCTAGTGACCTTGTTGGCAGAGACCAACTCTTCAATGAACAACTTCCTTATTAGAGGGGAAGTAGTTTTAGGGTGGGAAGTGAATGGATTCACTGAAGTAGGTGAGGAGGAGATTAGTTTTACACTTTGAGCAAAACGTGTTTCTCTCCACCTCTCTTATCAAACTCTGTAAAGGTACTAGGGCTATCCTCTCCAACTTCAACTATAACAAGGGATACCCTCTTTGGATTTTCTTAATTCAAAGTCTCGGCTAAATTATCTACAGCAATAACATTAATTTCCTATTCAGACCCTATAGCTTTAGAAATCTCAGATGTTGACTTAATTTTTTCCATCGGGACTGCTTCTTCTATAACTCTGATATCTGGAAGAGGACCCTCTCCATAGGTCTTCTCTAAGAGAGAAGCTTTCTTAGGAGGCTCATCACCTCCTCCTGATGGTTGAATTGATCCCTTTGCAATGGTAGAGATTGTTACTGAGGAAGTGGTACTGACACCAGTAGTTGTCTTTGCCGGAGTTTGCTGAGTGGGAGGCTTCCTCTCTAACCTCTTCCTTCGGCCTGTAGTCCATTCAACCCATTGAACTATTCTTCTGTAAATACCCCCCATCAGAGTCTGCAAGTCACTTACTGCCTTGTCCAACATAGGTTCTCAGCTTATAGGGGTGGACTTTTTTTTCTCCAAGTAGGCATCATCATCATGATGATTAGCATCATCTTCTAGCCCTTCCACTACAATGTTAACATTGAACTTTTTGATCTATTCAATAGTTAACCGGGCATAGAATCTCTCTCTACTCTCCAAGTCATCTTCGCAATTGGCCTAGTAGTCCTCAATATCAGGTACATGGTGAATGGCCTGGCTCATCTGTAAGACATCTCTGGCGTAATCAATTGGGTCATACTGCGGCCTTAGAACATCATATGTTGCCAGAGAGAACTTCTTTGAGAATTTTTAAAGAACATTCTTTCGTTCTGATTCGGATGCACAACTGTAAGCTCCGATGATCATTGGGAACTTGTAGCCTTTCTTATTTTCTTCTGAATAGATTAGGTTCACTTGGAGTGCTTGCCTCATTACTTCGATCAACATGATCATGTCTGTAGGGTATCTGGGCAGCTTCAAAGGAAAGTCATCAAAACCTGCAAGATGAAGATATGAGAAATCTCTGAACTAAATAAAGTAGCATCCAAATTGTCTTATAAAAGCCATGGCTTTAGGAGAAAATATCTTTACAAACAACCTTGTAGTTCCCTACAGAATCTCATTGTTAAGGCATCATTAACCATGAGATAATCAACATAACTATTTTGTAGTTGCAAAGAAGGGAAAAACTCATATCTTTTCACATTTTTTGGGAATTCCTCTAATCTAGGAAGTATAGGCCAGATTTGAATCATAGCTCAAATATATAAGAGGACCGAGGACATGTATAATTCATTATGGAACTTTTCCCTATTTAGGGCGTCTGAGAGATTCTCACTCACCATCAAGGCCCAGTCAATGAAATGATGCTAAGAAAAGATTATCTGGACCAAGAAGAAATGATGTTTAATAAAATTAAAAGCTTCACTCTCACCTCTAATCCTATGAAGTAATACTAGGATGTCCATGATCTTAGGTTTCAAATTTGTGCCAAATAATGTTTTGGGCAACTTGCCCTTGGCGCTCTTGGGTTCTTTAAACCATGACTTCATAATCTCTCTTTTCCAGACTGGTCTCTTCACTGAATTTTCAAAAACCGCCTGACTATAAATCATCTCAGAGTATTCCACCTATTCTGGGATGCAAAGAAAATTTTAGACAGATTCTCTATCAATGGAGAGGAGCACTGTGTTGTGTGGTAGGAGAATTTGCTTGGTGTCTGGGTTGTATTGGGCTATACATTCCTGTACCAACTCAGGAACTTGAACGGCTACAAGAAAATAAATAGATTTGACTAACCCACTCTCCTTGAGCTTCTCAGTGATAGGGTGTATCTACTCCGCTCTCAATCTATTCTGAAAGTTTTGTATGTCGAAGAACTTCAGTGAGCTATTTGAGATTTTGTGCCACTCAAAGGTAATGCCATTCATTCTGTTGAATCCCACAAATCTAGAATCCATGTCAGTATGATTCACCTTGGAGATTCGAATTTCTCTTTGGAAAATAGAGAAAATGAGCAATTGGTCTTAGCTACTTCAAATTCAAACAATTTGATGAATAGTGGTGGTTCTAGTTCGCAATCTTCAACTGATTTTATACTTTTTGAATTCTTACTGTTTAACGGCTGACTTTCCACGCCACACGAATGAAAAGACCTTTACATTAATGAACAAGTCTGTTACAAAGTAAAATGGCCTTATTTGAATTAATTACCTTGCTTTACATGTCGTTAGAAAACATTCTTGTACTTTTCTAATCGTAACGGTAACTTTCTTAAAATGGTGGAAAATTAATTTTCCGCTTCTCCTTTGGGCGAACAAATCCTCTTGGAGTGCTCACTATCTAAAAATCTGCCAAAGGAGAATTCAGGCCTATAGTGGTGCCAAAATGATTTACATTGATTCCATAGGCTTCCTTATATGTCGGATCTCTTATGGGATGGATTCTATTTCAAAACTTCTTCACCTTGATAGTTTGGCAGAAAATGCATCTCCTGAGTCAAAACCTACCAGTAGGGGTAGAGGAGAAGCCATTTTCCACTTTTCTTCCTATGGTGAATCCCATGAAATCTTCTTTGTTTGATCATTTCATTTGTTTCCCATAGGTTTGATATGAGTGTTCAAAGCTTTCGTGTTCCTGATTTCCTCATTTTCCATCTTTATTTACCTCTTAAATTCTTAAGTCTGTCGATTGTGGAAAGCACACCCAATATGTGATTTTTCGCCATGGCAAAGCCAAAACTTGATTTCCCGCCAATGCTACAACTTGAAGATATGAGGCAAAGTATTTCATCTGTATATGATTTTGAAGTTAGAATATTTTTAAAAAATAGCCTTTACCAGATTAGGGACTTAGCCTAACTGATAAAATGTGATTTTTCAGACCCTGGATCCCCCCGGCTTAGGAAGGAGAAGTCAAGTTAGGGAAATCTGATAAAGGCCTTCTATCCTAAGGGGATTTCTATACTTAGACTCTGGACTTGCATGAAACTTCCATGACTATTACTACACATAAAATATCCATTTTTGACTTGAAGTATAAAGACCAAAAGTGGGGCAACAGCTGGCTCTGTTTGGAGACTTGGACATTCACATGTCTAAGCAAGGAACTCAAATCTCTGGTTTCACAAAGCTCAACAAAAGGCAGCTGACAACAAAACTAAAGAAAGACACAGAAAGGAAAGCAGAAAGGGAACCTAACCAGGAAAAAAAAATAGGAACTAAACGTAACTATTGTACAATACAGGGGGTACCTGCTTTCAATTTAGATTTGATAGAGCTTCAAATCCTTACCATTATACGTCAGGGGTAGTACCTCTCCATCTGGATAAGTTAATTTGAAAGAATTTTTATCAAACGCCTGATGGATTTTTAAAGGTCCTTTCCATAGTGTTTTGAATTTACCGTGCATACCTTTGGGTACCCTACGCTTGTACCACAACAACACCATGTCTCCTTTAATAAACTTCTGGGGCCTTCTCTTTTATCAAATAGGTTATTCACATGCATCTGATGACGTGTGATGTGATCAACCATTTTCTCTCTTTCTTCTTCCAATTTTCTCAAATACAGGATCCTCTTCTCTAGACCATCTTCATATATGCCATCTTCTACTACTGTCTTTAGTTTGCAAGTTGCTAATTCCAATGGAAATGGGAGGCTAGCTTCCACCCCATGGATTATTTCAAAAGGAGATAGGCCAATATCTATTTTGGGGGTCACTCTATCCACCCAGAGGGCTTCATAGATATTTTTATGCCAATTTCTCTGGTTTTCTACCATGAGATTTTTCATGATGTTCACCAAATTTTTATTTCTAGACTCCACTCGACCATTCCCTTGGGGTAAATAATCGGAAGAATGACTGATCCTGATGCTGTAATCAAAACAAAATTCAGTAATTTCTTGAGAAGAAAATTATGTGGCATTATCCATAACCAACTTAATAGGTATACCAAATCTTACTAGAATGTTTTCTTTGACAAACCCACATACTATCTCTAAAGTAGTTCTTTTGGTTGTTTTGGCTTCCACCCATTTTGTGAAGTAGTCAGTTGTAGTAATTATGTAAGTATGACCTGCACTGGACATAGGGCTTATAGGACTAATAAAATCAAGTCCCCACTATTGGAATGGCCCTTCAATTATAACTGGTCTGAGGGGTATCGCTGCTAATTGTGGCTTCCCAGTGAACATCTTGCATTTTTTGCATCTTTCCACCCACTGGTATGCATATTTAAACATTCCTAGCTAGTAATAACATTGTCTCAAAATCTTGAACGTAGTGACTGATGAGGAGAAGTGTCCTCTGCAAGCTTCATCATGAAAATCCTTTAATAGCTTCTCTTGCTACTGTTTATCGACACATTAGAGGAATGTCCCATCTATAGATCTTTTATATAATCTATCCTCCCAGATTACATATTTAGAAGCTTTAAGTTTTAGGTCTCACCTTTTCTTTGAAGTTAATCCTTCAAGGCATTCACCCTAGGTCAAGAAATACACAATGTTTTCAAACCATGGGTCTTGCATACTTACTGCCAAAACCAACTGTGTATCTCTTGGGCCTTCATCTGTTTAATTTTTTTCCATTGCCTTGCATAAGGTGTTTCCTCTTACCAACATGGTGGGCTTGATCTCTATGTCATATCCTTGGGTTTTGGCTACCCATGTTCCTCGGTTGTTACATCCCACATCTTGTTGAGTCAAAATACTCTTTAGTGCAGTATTAGGTACATACACAAGAGAGTGGGAATGTAGGATATAAAACCTAAAATTATTAAGAGCTTTTACCATCGCAAAAGTGTGTTTTTCATTCTGAGAATATCTTAGCTCATGGTTCTTTAAAGGTGTACTCATAAAAGTGATGGGGGCTTGAATTCCCTCTTCGTTCTCTTGCATCAAGATGGCTGAAAGGGTATGTTTAGAAGAATAACAATAAATTACAAAATGTTTCTTATAGTCTGGGTGGCACAATACTGGGGCGTTAACTATGGCATCCTTGATTCTTTTGAAAGCTTGTTTACCAGGATCATTCCATTTGAAATTCACATTCCCCTTCATCATATCAACAATGTGTTTAGTAATTTCAGAGAAATTATGGGCAAACCTTCTGAGGAAGTTGACTTGACCAAAAAAGGACTTAACTCCAGTTTTATTCACCGGTAAACTCAGTTGTTGAATAGCTTTCACTCTTTTGGGATCGATCATTATACCTTCTTGGGAGACTATATGACCCAATAATTTCCCTTTAGTTACGCAAAACACCGATTTCTTAGGATTCAATGAAATCCCATCCTCCTGACACCTTTGCAATACTCTTCTTAGATCATTTATATGATCTAATCTCTTTTTAGAGAATATGGTAAGATCATTCAGATACATACCAATGATTTTATTCTTCATATCACTAAAAGAAAGATCCATACCTCTCTGAAAGGTAGCTCTGACGTTGATTAATCCAAATGGCATCCTGTGATATGCAAAGGTGCCCCACGGGGGAGCGAAAAGTTTCTTATGCTGATCTGATTTCTCAACTTCTATCTGATTATATCCTGAGAAGACATCTAACATAGACATAATTTCGGCTCTAGCCGCGATCTATAGGAGATGATCCATATTGGGAAGGGTGTAATTGTCTTTTAAGGAAGATTGATTTATATTTCTAAAGTCAACACAGATCCTTATTTCTCTGTTCTTCTTCCTTATAGGTACTATGTTTGCAACCCAACTAGGGTGGTGTATGGGATATATGATCTTTTCTTTGAGCATTTTATCAACTTCTTTGAATATGGCATCAACAACTTCGGGGTTATAGTTCCTTTGCTTCTGCCTGAATGAAGTAGCTTCAGGTTTCAAGGGAATTTGGTGTTTGAATTTCCCGTTCATAAAACTTTTCAGATCTTCATAGCTCCAGGCAAAACCATTTGAGTACTCTAGAAAAAGCTTCTTGGATTCATTCTTTTCTTCTTCTGTACAACACTTCCCAATATTGATCATTTTGGGGTCTTTTACAGTTCCAATATTCATTCCTTTGTATTCACCAGTGGTAGGCCCTTTTTCAATTCTCTTCTTCTTCACAAAGATGTCATCTCTATTAAAAATCCTTTCAAGAGTGACCAGATGGGGCAGAATTATATTACCTTACAATTAGATGGCATCTAACTTATCTTTCTTTAGTCCATCTTGGCGGCTTCTTTTTCGGTTGCCACGAACTTCTTTGTGGAAGTCACCACCACTCTCTAGAAAGCGAAGGAGATTTTTTTCATCTTCAAATACTTGCCAATCTTCCACGTTATCGAGCACAGATGGTCGATATATAACTTCCACTTGGTATTTTTTATCTTTGAATTCTAGGTGGGGAAGTAGTAATGAAGCTGAGACAGCTAAAGAATTGGCTTTAGAATTCAAATCTCTCGGCACAGATTCGATAAAGAAAGCATCCAATGCTTCTATTTCATCCCATACTCTATTTGTGTAGTTCTTCAACCTGTGGTTCTTTAAAGAGTACTGATTCTTGACTTGTCATACAATTAGCTCAACATCACCATGGCCTCTCAGAATTTTCACACCTCTTTCTTTTGCGGCGGTAATCCCTAATAGAAGGGCTTCATATTTGGCAGTGTTGTTAGTGTTTCCAAACTCTAATTTGTAAGCCAACGGTTCACATGCTCTGTTTGGTGATATCTAAACCACACCTGCACCAGATCCAGAAAATACACAACTACCATCAAATTCAAGAGTCCATATCTATGGTGGTATTTCTTCAAAGGAAAATTGCTTTTCCTCTTCAGCAGTTTTCATCTCTTTCTCAGGTTCATCGTTGAACAACATATAATTGCCAAACTCCAATTCTTGATACAAGATTTGAGCTTTAGGGTCATGAGATTTCAACACTGTAAAATTAGCCTTTTCCTCAGGAACTAGTTTAATCTTTTTGTTACCTACTGGAATTAAGGCTTGGGACCAATCCAGCTTTTCTCCCCTCCAAGGTCTCTGCAAAAACTCCTTCTTAACAACAAACTGTAGCTAGCAGGTATATCAGAAATGAGAATATTTAACAACATCTTCTTCTTGGGGTGTGTTGCTAAGGCCACTTGCACATCCTTTATCTGGCCAACTAGGGGTACCTGCTTGGAATCCATGGAGTAACACCTACCATGAGATTTAGTGAGAGTAAGTCCCAAGGCTTTGGCCACAGTAGATGGCATTATGTTGTCCGATGCTCCAGAGTCTATTATGCAATTGCTAAACCTACAACCGTTAATATATAAAGACACATAGAATGGGTCAGGAGTTTGGGATGGGAAGGTGGCTTAAATGGATGATTCCCTCTGTTCAACTATGTCTGTAAATAAGGACTCATTTTCTATGGTAGTCATGATGTTTTGATTTAACTCTTGCTTCCCTCTTTTATATTAATCTACTAGCTTTTGCAACTCAACAAGATTAGACTTAAGATAGTCTATGGGGGAAATCTGAATTCTAGAATCTTTATAGAATTGAATAATGTCAAAAGAATTTTGTTCTTTACCTAGTTGAGGAATCCTCATACCTTGATTGGGCTCCTTTGAATTGGAAGTAAATGCTTCATTGTTTTTACGTAGTGACAAACCATGGATTTTATCTTTCTGACTCTGAGTTAGGACCATATAAGAGGTCCCATCTATGGTGGCATAACATGTTGCTTCTTACTCTGAATCTGATTCATACTCTAAATATAAAATTTTAGAGTCACCATGTGAATATGAATCTGGTTCATCTCTAGATGCTCCAGCATTCCACTCGTCAGTCTGATGCATTTGCCAAGCACGGGCTACATCAGGATAGCTTTCCCCATCATGATCTGTGGTTAAGTGGAAGGCACACATATTCCCTCTTTTAGGAGGGGCCTCTATAGCTAGCCTTTGTGGTGGAGTAGTTAACTGTAACATTTTTCCTTCTACATTCCTCCCGTCGTTATATCTTCTAGGCTGCTCTTGAAAGTTTTGTTGGTAGGGATTATTGAATCTGGGAATTTGTCTCTTGAAGGCAGTAAATTCATTAGACAATTTTTGGAGCATTTTGTTAGATGATGTAGTATTGCTACTGCTGGCTCTAGACTGTATCTCCCTTTTCCATTTCCTGAATGAAATCATGTGGTCCTCGAGTTCTATAGTAGTTCTCTGTGTGGCATCCAAATTTGCAAGGTTCATTCTCCTTAAATCATAATTTATGTCCGGTGGCATAGCACTTATGAAGAAAGTTTTCAAATTTCCCACCGTAGGCCTGTCAGCCGCTGGGATACGATTTACCAACTTATTGAATTTAGCTATAAAATCTCTCATGCTAATCGACGGTTCCTTTTTTATAGAAGTCAATTGAGTCAACAGAGCATGTTCATCTTCAGTAGTCTTAAACCTTCTTTCAAAAGTGGCTCTCATAGTAGCCCAATTGGTAATAGAAGATTCAGGTAAATGATGAAACCAATCAGCAGCACCTTTGACGAGGGTCTCAACGAATAGTCTGACGGCCACATCTTCTTCTTGAACCGTTAGAATGTTAACTAAAGTGAAGAATGCAGCAATATGCTCATCCATAGATACCTTCCCATATCCAAAAGATTTGGTAAAATTCTTTCTAGATCCTGTAGGGAGAGGGTTATATGCTGCTAGTTGCAGAGGCCCAACTGCAGTGGCCCAAGGGAGTGTCATAGCTACTTGGGGTAAGTAGGGTGTAATATTGATGATAGGAGGGGAAACTACTCCATGAAATGTCAACACTTGGAAAGTGGTGGATAATTGGGTGGTTTGTTTAGGAGGTGAAGAAGGTCTACTCTAGCTCCTTATAGTTCTGTTTCCCTGACGAGGTACTTCTAGGAGAGCAAAGTTAATATCCGCAAGTCTCTCAAAGACTGGGTCTATGCTACCTTCTTTCCTGGTACTTCAGAGAAATCTTTTAGGCTCTATATTTTTTCTTAACACTGTGGCCTAACTTCATGCTCTTCCCTTCTCATATTTCTTCTCTAAATGGCTCTCTCAAGTGCTTATGCTCTAGCTTCTTCTAGTTCAAGCACTTGACTAGCGTTTCTATAGTGTTCAGTGTTTCTCCTGTATCTCCAGACGAAAGTGTTTAATGAGGAAATGAGATCCTCTTGATCATCTTGGAACCCAAGATTAGGTTGGAGCACAGGGATTATATTTTCATGAGGAAGCACCATCTTTCCTCATTCTATGCTTTTTGGTAAAATGAGTATTCATATTCCCTAGCAGAGTTGCCAAAAATTTGTTGGTAAAGAAATTATTCTTTTGAATGTAACTCTAAAATACCCAAAACTTGTTTAAGAACAATCGAATACAACAGTTGGGAAATAGTTACTTGAAAACCTATTTTCCCTCTGAATTGGAAGGTATAGCTCCCTTGTATGAATAATATTCAATGAATTTTAATCTTTCCTAATCTAACAGGGGTATGCTCTTAACCTGAGAGCAGGAGAGGTAAACCAAGCTAAATCTAGACACAAAATAGCTTGGGCAAAGTAAATAAAATTCTAAATCTAGCCAATTTTGAGAGTTTATCAATCAGATTAATTTCCCAAAATTGGTAATGGATGGACAATTACTAAAAAATGCAGATACAAGACAGAAAGTTAACAATGCAATGATATGAATCAATCTATATCATAAGAACATTCCCAAAACTTAGAGTAGCAACTAATTTACCCCTTTATTAGCCGTATCAAATCATAATATAGAATTCTGGTTCAAATACAAATTACAAATCTAACTCAAAAGAGAAGTTTGAATTCAACAGAAAGATAAATGAAATGCAATAGAACAGTTAAAGAAATGGCATTCAGACATACATCATTGACTCAGCAACAATGATATTCTTCACTCTAAAATTTAGCCAACCCTTGTATTGATTTTCGGAAAAATACATATAGAGTTCCAGATTGGATCGTTACAAAAAGGGTAACTGAAATGGTTCAACTTCCCCAAACAGAAATGATAACTAAAGGTTTATACGTTACAAAATTTAATAAAAATAGCACAAGGAGAGAATATGTTTATGATTCAGTTTCCTTCCCCTTATCTAATTCTGCCCTATAGGTGATCACAACAGTGATGACTTGGATGAGCTCTTCATGTTTGTTGACATGGAAATTGGTGTAACAAATGAGGCATCTAGAATGTTCTTTGGCTAGATTCTTGATTGCTTCAGTATGGTATTTCAGTTCCTCCATAGCCTTAAAGATGCATCCACTCAATTGCTGGAGTTCTGGCACCTTGTCTAAATGGGTCAAAATCTTCTTTGCTAACTTGTGCAGATAGTCTATGAATGACTTCTGCATGTTGGCCACTCTAACTATCACTTTGCCTTCACCACTAGTTTGTCATTCCACATGGATTCCTAGGAGGAGTTTATAGATTTTACCCTACTCCTCTTGCACTTTAACATCTATTTGTTGTAGTCTAGTCTAGGCCTGAATAAACATCTCGATCTTGAACTCCAGACTTTGGAAACATTCGATCAAGGGTTCATCGCCTTTCTATACGATCTTAACTTTTAGGGCCTCCTTAGTCTTCATATTTACTACCACGTGTAACATGACTATGCATTCTTGGCATCTTACTCTTTCTGCAGTGAGAGTCTGTAAATTCTTTTCAATGTTGCTCTTCTCAGTTTCTAGTCTCAGAACAACATTACCTAACTTCTCAATGATCACTAGACGTTCTGACTCAAGCCTTTCAATCCACCTCTTACCAATCTACCCATAAAATCTATCCTCTTGTAACTTAGCTAGAATGGCTTGGTCCTCAGCAACACTGGGATTGAAGGAAGTTTGGGAGCTGGGGGCACTCACAAAATGAGTTAGGAGTTGTCTGATGAAATTGGTCAGCTGAGCCACTTCTGCCTTAAGCTGAATTTTGGAGGTCTTGAGATCTTCCAGCTCTTCCTCTATTACTACATTTTTGGACTTCCACCAATCCACTTTGGTATCGTGTTGAGCCACACCCATATCAAATGACTAAAACTGAAAGTCAGAAGCCGCCAGATCTTCGAGTCTGCCTTCTTTGGTGGGCTTGGCTACTTCCATGGTGAAGTGCCCTGTCTCAGGATCATGACCCAAGGTAGAAATTGTCTTTACACTCTTCTACTTTCTTGTAGTAGCCTTGGGCTGAAAAGCCCATGATAGAGTGTCTTTGCTAGGAATTGCTTCCTCTACCCTCTTCCTTTTGCACTCTAGAGTGTTTTCTATCCATGACTCTACACTAGTGACCTTGTTGGTGAGCACCAACTCTTCAATGAACAACTTCCCTATGAGTGGGGGAGTATTTTTAGGGTGGGAAGTGAATGGATTCACTGAAGTAGGTGAGGAGGAGATTATTTTTACACTTTGAGCAACATCCTTTTGCTCTCCACCTCTCTTATCCAATTTTGTAGAGGTACTAGGGCTAGCCTCTCCAACGTCAACTATAATAGGGGATACCCTCTTTGGAGTTTCTTGAGTCAAATTCCTAGCCAAAGTATCTATAGAAATAACATTAATTGGTTGTTCAGACCCTGTAGCTTTAGAAAGCTCAGATGTTGACTTAATTTGGTCCATCAGGACCGCATCTTCTGTAACTCTGATATCTGAAAGAGGACCCTCTCCATAGTTCTTCTCTAAGAGAGAAGCTTTCTTAGGAGGCTCATCGCCTCCTCCCAATGGTTGAATTGATTCCTATGCAATGGTAGAGATTTTTTTTGAGGAAGTGGTTGTGACACTAGTAGTTGTCTTCGCCAGAGTTTGCTGAGCGGGAGGCTTCCTCTCTGACCTCTTCCTTCGGCCTGCAGTACACTCAACCCATTGAGCTGTTCTTTTGTAAATACCCCCCATCAGAGTCTGCAAGTCACTTACTACCTGGTCCAGCATAGGTTCTGAGCTAATAGGGGTGGACTTTATTTTCTCAAAGTAGGTGTCATTGTATAGATGATTACCATCATCTTCTAGCCCTTCCACTGTAATGTTAACATTGAACTTTTTGATTTGTTCAATAGTTAACCAAGCATATAATCTCTCTCTGCTCTCCAAGTCATCTTCACAATTTTCCTAGTAGTCCTCAATATCAGGTACATGGTGAATTTCCCAACTCATTTGTAATACAGCTCTGGCATAATCAATCGGGTCATACTGCAGCCTTAGAACATCATATGTTGCCAGAGAGAACTTTGTTGAGAATGTTTTAAGAACATTCTTCACTTCTGATTGGGACACACAATTGTAAGCTCTGATGATCATTGGGAACTCATAGCATTTCTTCTTTTCCTTTGAACAAATCAGGTTCACTTGGAGTGCTTGCCTCATTACTTCGATCAACATGATCATGTCTATAGGGTATCTGGGAAGCTTCAAAGGAAAGTCGTCAAAACCTACAAGATGAAGATATGAGAAATCTCTGAACTAAATAAAATAGCATCCAAATTAGCTTATAAAAGCCATGGCTTCAGGAGAAAATCTCCTCTCTAGACAACCCTGTAGTTCCCTACACAATCTCATTGTAAAAGAATCATTAACTATGAGATAATCAACATAACTATTTTGTAGTTACAAAGAAGGGAAAAACTCATAGCTTTTCACATCATCTGGGAATTCCTCTAATCTAGGAAGTCCAGGCTAGATTTGAATCATAGCTAAAATATATAAGAGGATAGAGGACATGTAAAATTCATTCTAGAACTTGGCCCTATTTAGGGCGTCTGAGAGATTCTCACCCACCATCAAGGCCCAATCAATGAAATGATGCTTAGAATAGATTATCTGGACCAAGAAGAAATGATGTTCAATAAAATTAAAAGCTTCACTCTCACCTCTAATCCTATGAAGTAATACTAGGATGTCCACGATCTCAGGTTTCAGGTTTGTGCCAAATAATGTTTTGGGCAACTTTCCCTTGGCGCTCTTGGGTTCTTTAAACAATGACTTCATAATCTTTCTTTTCCAGACTGGTCTCTTCGCTGAATATTTGGAAACCACCCAGCTATAAGTCATCTTAGAGTATTTTGCTTATTTTGGGATGTGGAGAGAATTCTGGATAGATTCTCTATCACTGGATAGGAGCACCATGTTTTCGGGTAGGAGAATTTGCTTGGTGTCTGGGTTGTATCGGGCTATACATTCCCAGACCAACTCAGGAGCTTGAACGGCTACAAGAAAACTGGTGGCTTCAACTAACCCACTCTTCTTAAGCTTCTTAGTGATAGGGTGTATCTGCTTCACTCTCAATATGTACTAAAAGTTCTGTATGTCAAAGAACTTCAGCGAGGTTTCTGAGATTTTGTGCCACTCAGAGGTAATGTCATTCATTCTGTCAAATCCCACAAATCTAGAAGCCATGTGAGTATGATTCACCTTGGAGATTCAAATTTATCTTTGGAAAACATAGACAATGAGAAACTAATCTTAGCTACTTTGAATTCAAACAATTTGATGAACAATGGTGGTTCCAGTTCGCAATCTTCAACTGATTTTATACTTTTTGAATTCTTACCGTTTAACGGTCGACTTCCCGTGCCACACTAATGAAAAGACCTTTACATTAATGAACAAGTTTGTTACAAATTAAAATGGCTTTATTTGAATTAATTACCTTGCTTTACATGCCATTATAAAACATTCTTTTACTTTGGTAACCGTAATGGTAACTTTCTTGAAATGGAAGAAAATTACTTTTCTGCTTCTCCTTTGGGCGGAAAAATCCTCTTGGAGTGCTCTCTGTCTGAAAATCTGCCAAAGGAGAATTCAGGCCTATAGGGGTGCCAAAATGATATACATTGATTCCATAGGCTTCCTTATATGTTGGATCTCTTATGGGATGGATTCTATTTCAAAACTTCTTCACCTTGATAGTTTGGCAGAAAATGCATCTCGTGAGTCAAAACCCACCGGTAGGGGCAAAGGAGAAGCCATTTTCTTCTTTTCTGCCTATGGCAAATCCCATGAAATCTTCTTTGTTTGATCATTTCTTTTGTTTCCCACATGTTTGATATGAGTGTCTGAAGCTTTCTTGTTCCTGATTTCCTCATTTTCCATCTTTATTTACCTGTGATATTCTTAATTCTATCAATTGCGGAAAGCGCACCCCATATGTGATTTTTTGCCATGGAGAAGCCAAAACTTGATTTCCCACTAATGCTGCAACTTGAAGATATGAGGAAAAGTATTTCATCTGTATATGATTTTGAAGTTAGAATCTTTTTAAAACACAACATTTATCGGATTAGGGACTTAACCTACCTGATAAAATGTGATTTTTAGATCCAGAATCCCCTCATCTTAGGAAGGAGAAGTCAAGTTAGGGAAATCCGATAAAGGCCTTCTATCCTAAGGGGATTTCTGGACTTAGACTCCGAACTTGCATGAAACTTCCATGACTATTACTACACATAAACACCATTTTTGACTTGAAGTATAATGACCAAAATTGGGGCAACACGCTGCAACCAAATCATTTCTCAAGCACCTTCGAAAAGTGCCAAATACTTAGCTTTAGTAGAAGAGAGAGCAATAGAATGTTGAAGCTTGGAGACCCAACTAATATCAGCTCTAGCAAACATGAATGTGTAACTAGTAGTAGATCTATGCTTATCCAAATCTCTGGCAAGATCTGAATCTGTGAATCCTTGCATCTGCTTATCGTTGCTACCAAAACATAAACCATAATCTGAAGTGCCTTTTAAATATCTTAGTATCCACTTGACACCTTCCTAATGAAGCCTCCGAGGATTGCTCATGAACCTGCTAACTACTCCCACCACATGGGCAATGTCAGGACATGTCAAAACCATAGCATACATAATGCTTCCCACTGCTGATTTATAAGGGATGTCTTCCATATATTCATTGTCCTCTTGTGTTTGTGGACACAAATTAGCTAATAACTAAAAATGTGTAGCAAGGGGAGTAGAGATGCTATGCGCATTAGCCATACCAAATATCTAAATTACTTTGTCAATGTATTCTTTTGTGACAATGTAATTTCTTTCTTCTTCCTATCTTGGGTGATAGTCATTCCAATAATTTTCTTGGCTACCCCTAAGTCCTTCATAGCAAATGTTCTTGCCAAAGTAGTTTTCAGCTCACTAACAATTTTAGAGCTTGTTCCTACTACCAACATGTCATCAACATATAGAACAAGAATGATAAATGCACCATTTAGAAGTATCTTGTAATAGATGCACAGATCAGATTCACATCTAATAAAGTTATGTTCAAGTATGAAGGAATCAAACTTAACATACCATTTCCTTGGGGCTTGCTTGAGCCCATACAAGCTACACTTTAGATGGCAATAAAGATGTTCCTGTCCCTTTTTCACAAAACCTTCAGGCTGATGCATGTACAACTCTTCATTTATGTCTCTATGTAGAAATATTTTCTTAACATCTAGCTGTTCCAATTCGAGATCCTAAATAGCTACCAATCCTAATACTGTTCGGATGGATGTCATCTTCACAATCAGAGAGAATATCTCAGCAAAATCAATGCCTTATTTCTAAGCATATCCTTTTACCACCAACCAAGCTTTGAAATGTTTTTGACCTCCTCCTTCGTCTTTCAATTTATAAACCCACTTGTTCTTGAGTGGTTTTTGATTTGGTGGAAGAGAGACCAAATCCCAAGTTTCATTTTCTTCAAGGGAAGTCATTTCATCTGTCATAGCAACCATCCATATATTTTTATTGCTACTTGTACAGGCCTCTTTATAATTTAATGGTTCAGATTGCTCAGAAATTAATAGCTTGGGCTTTGCCTCTTTAGCGAATAGTAACTGATAATCAAAAAATTTTGCTGGAACTTTTCTCTGTCTGCTTGATCTCCTCAATCCTAGCTTCTCTCCCAATGATTTAGATTGTTCAAAGGTCATTGAATCATCATGCTAGAAATTAGAGTTTTCAATTGAAAGGGTTATGGGCTGAGAAACTCTCTCATTTTCCCCAAAATCTGTATCTTTCCCAAAGTCTCTATTTATTCCAAAATGCTCATCGTTGGAGGGACTTCTTGTGCCATGTGGGGCTGCAACAAACTTTCCATTCTCTTCCCTCTGCGCTGTAGTTGAATTGAGAGGAGGACTCAATACATAGTTGTCTATCCTACGCAGAGATGAAGGGGAGCAACTTAAGTCATATGAGTGTCCACGTTGCCCTCCACATAGGTCTTGTGCTCCACACAGGCTCTGAAATTCATGCAACCTCTGCTTTGAATGCAGGCTCTGCTCACCATGTAGGTCAAAGACCAATTCGCATGGGGCATGCTGTTGATGAGATGTGCAGTGTCGCGCATGGATGGGGGAGATGTCTACTGACCATCGTGGAGCTGAAGAGGAATAAGGTGGGTCTTCAAGTGATCTGTGGTCTCCACACGGGCTTCCATACTCTGTTGCCCCTCCAAAATCTATTGCCCCTCCAAAATCTGTTGCCACTCCATAGTGCGTGGACTTACACAGACTCCTACAGTTCATAGAACTTGGCATTGATATCTCTACTATGGGGTCAAGCCTGCGTGGGTTCCCCTGCTCCGCATGAGTTCTCCTACTAAAGATCTCTCCTGAACATGTTCCCCTATTTCCTGATGAATGTTGAGTGTAATCTCCATCAAACAAATTATTACGTGTGTAATCATCCTCACTTGATGAGGACTGAGAGGGAGGAATTAAAATAGAGGTTGGAGTTGTCTATAGAGTATTTCTTCTCTGATGTTCATAGGTAATACCATTTGAAAGAGTTTTGAAAGAGATGTATTCCCCTTTAGACTTATCAATGTCTCTAAGAGCTGGAAATGTTTGCTCATTGAAAATGACATCACGACTGTGAATAATTCACTTTTTAACTAGATCCCAAATTTTGTAACCGAATTGGTCTTCTCCATATCCCACAAATATGCCTTTTTGTGATTTGAAATCCAGCTTTGTCCTTCTTTCTTTGGGGACATGTACATGAGCTTCACACCCAAAAACTTGGATGTGTGAGTATGAAATCCTCTTTCCCAGCCATTCCTCTTCTGGAATACCAAACTCTAGATGAGATGAAGAAGACCTATTGATTAAATAGACTACTGTATTGCAGGCTTCTGCCCAAAATTCTTTGCCCAAACTGGCATTGGAAAGCATGCACCTTTCCTTCTCAAGAATGGTTCTATTTAACCGTTCTGCTGCCCCATTTTCTTGAGGCGAATAAGGAACAACCTTAATTCTTCTTATACCATGATCTGCACAAAATTTATCAAACTCCAACAAACAAAATTCACCTCCATTATCCATCTTCAAACACTTAATTTTATGACCACTCTGATTTTCCACAAGAGCTTTAAAAACTTTGAATTTAGAGAATACCTCAGATTTTATAGAAAGCATGTAAACCCATACCTTTCAGGTGCTATCATCAAGAAAAGTAACAAAATACTGTGTGCCTCCATAAGAGGTTACCTCCGTAGGTCCAAAGACATCTGAATGCACTAACTCCAAGGGTGTTGTCTTTTTTTCATGTCCATCCTTCAAGAAGCTTACCCTCTTTTGTTTCCCATGAAGACAATGCTCACAAAATTTGAATTTTGTAGATTGAAGACCCGAAAGTTGATCCTGATTCAGCATTACTTCAAGACCTTTCTTGCTCATATGGCCTAGCCTTTGATGCCAAACTGCAACATTGCTGCCCACAAGTGTCAAAGAAGCTCCCACCTTATCAATGGGTTTCAAAATATAGAGACTACCGGTCTTATCTCCCTTTGCAATAGCTAAAGAGCCTTTGACAATTTTCCATGTGTCCGTGAGTTCGGTTTTGAAGCCTTGGGTATATAATTGGCTGATTGAAATCAGATTCCTCTTTAATTGAGGAACATGTCTAACATCTTTGAGAAATAATTTTTCTCCTCCTTCTAGATGCAAGACAATATCACCTTTCCCAATGATTTTACATGCTTTGTTATCACCCAAATATACTTCTCCAAATTCACCTTCTTGATAATTTGTGAAATCATCTATGAGAGAGGAAGCATGAAAGGAAGCTCCTGAATCAATTACCCATGAATCAGATTTTGTATTAGTAGTTGATAATATTAAAATACCATCATCTTTGTCATAAGCGACAATTGCTTCACTGTTCAAAACTTTTTCTTGTGCCTTCTTATACTTTTGACAGTCCTTCTTGACATAACCAGCTTTGCCACAAAACCAACAGCTACCTTCTCTTCCTCTAGACAGTGATCTTCTATCGGATTGTGACCATCGGTTGTAATTATTTCTGCCTCTATGTTGACTTCTTCCTTTATTCTCAGTGCTGACCATGGTAAGAGCATCACCGAATAAGATTTCTTTGTTACTTCTTCTCATATCTTCACTAAGCAAAGTAGCAATCACTTCATCGTAGACCAGCTTCTTCGTTGTGGAATTTGAAGTGCTAACAGCTGTAACTATGGGATCCCAACTGTCAGGTAAGGAACACAACATGATGATGGATTTGGCTTAATTATCTTGTGTCATACCAATCGAGGTTTCTTGACATAACAAAGTGTTTAAATCATTTATATGATTTGACATCGCTGCCCCTTCCTTCATTTTTAGCTTGTAAAGTCTCTTCAAAATGAAGATTTTATTTGCAGCCGATGTCGTCTCGTACATGCTCTAAAGTTTATCCCAAATTTATCTTGTTGTCTTTTCATTCAAGACATTGAACAAGAAATTTTGTGATAGCGAAAGAAAAATTGATGCCATTGCCTTGTCATCAATCTTCTTCCAATCTTCATCTGACATCGCAGTTGGTTTCTTCATTTTTCCTTCAAGCATGATTGACAAATCTTGCTTCATCAGCAAGGAATGCATCTGCACTTTCCACAAGCTGAAGTTCTTGCCTGAAAATTTCTCTATTTTCGTATCCTCCATTCTCAGGAAATTTAATCACCAAATTTCTAATCAGCTGCTCGCCCAGCTCTGATACCAATTGTAGAATTGAAGAATTCAAAATGAAAAATAGAATAAAAGAGAAGATTACAAATAAACATAGATCACACTATTTATCATTGTTCACCACAATAGTGGCTACATCCACAATGAGAGCAGAAGAAATGTATTAACTCAATGAATGTTTACAATAAAGGAAGAGCCAAATATATAAGCTCATAACCGAGCAACTGAAGAGGTAAAGGCAGCAACAGGACAAATGTTCATTGGCCTTCCAATCCCAACAGTTTCCCCATCTATGCAAAAAAAGGAAATTAGGTACCCAGGTTATTGTATTTAGCTTTGCACCAGCTGATTAATTAGCTTTGGATTTCAAAAGTCATTTTGGAAATCTGCTTAGTGTGTATTCTGCTATCATATTTCAATAGGCATTATACAAAAACTTGTCTTTTGTCCTTTTTCTTACCCTCCACACTCTGGAAGTATTTTTACTTTATTTATTCTTTCTTTGCATGCACATGTAGGATGTGGCAGAGTTGTGAAAATTGAGTTCACGCACACCAATAACATTAGTTTGAAAGTTTCTATGACTTTAAACTAGTTTAAGTTGTTGCTCTCGTTATGGTAAAGGTAGTGGTATTTAGCTTTGCACTTGAAGAGTGCATTGGCTTGCAAACTTTGAGCCTTTTCAGATAATCTTGTTTGTGCATGACAATTGATTGAAAATTCATCATCCTTTTATAAATATCTAGTTTGATCCTCCTAAAAAATGACTTTCACCATCAAGAAAAATCCTTTAATCTTCTGAGAACTCTCATTTTGTGCTTTGGCAAAATGAATAAATGTTGGCTAAAGCGTTAAAGCCTACCTATCCACTTGTTGATTTCCAAATATTGAAACATTCAAATTCTTTCATCAAAATATACTTACTATGCATATTTCCTTTAACTTCTATGCCAATGGTTATGTGTCACAAGATATTGTCATTGTGTTACTTCTACAGTTCTAGCTGACAGGAAAAAATGATACATAAGATTTTCAAAACCATCTTTAACAAATTCACGTTGCATATACAATCATATTCATGTAAAGACTTTCCAAGTAGTTCATGTAGACACGTGCCAAGTAGTTCACATGCCTGGTCTAGACCTCCACATTTTGCAAACAAATTTACTAGAAACTTTGTGTTCCACTCTAAATGCCTCATTTCAAATTTTTGCTTCAGCACACCTGAAACAAAAAACACTGAGTAAATCTTTGTTTGGAACCAACTTTGACATATTTGTCCTGCGATTGAAAATGATAGGACGACTACAGAGTGGCCTCAAAAGATTTGATCAAATGACCTCTTCAAGCCATAAAAAATGGAAAAAAAGATTCAATTTAAAAATGTTAATCTAATTTGCAGATGGATTTTCGTGAGATAATTTGATATGGAAAAAAATAATAGTCAAAGTAGGGCATTTTGTTTATTCTACAAATGGGCATATTAAAACTCCTCTAGAAACCCACTTAATCATTGTCTTATAAAAATAACAAACTCTGCATTGGGAGATTGTCACTGGGTATGAGAACTTAATTAGGGAAAAAGAACAAGTGTCTAAAAGGGTTCAGTCCTATTAAAAACTGGGTGCAAGTTATCACTGACCAAACTTGGTCACTCTGAAATACTACGAAAATGCAGATGCAAAAATAGAACAAATTGCTCTCGGGACTGGCCCATGAAAATTATCAACTCAAGTCCTAAGGCTCTACCAACGGATGTGGTGGTACATTTACATGCAAGGAGAATAAAAAATCAAATCTTTCATGATGAATTTAATGTGGCATACAAACATTAACCAGCAAAATTGGCCTTTTGGAAAACTTTTCTTTTTGCACATACTGAAAACTGAATAAATCACTTTTAGATTTCACAAACCCGTCAACTAAACCCCTCATGGTCTGAAATCCTCGCTATGGATTCATTTTCACATACATAAAACAAGTCTATAATTAGTTTAGTCTAATGGTCAACTGGTTAACTGATGTTACCACTAAAATTCAACCTTCTAACAAGTTTCTGAATTCAGACTGAGTGAAATAGTATAAATCTGATCTGGAATTGCCTGATCAATACGACCAAATGGATTGACCAAGGCCCGCAAATCCACACAATGAAAAATTTCAATGATTATAACATAGGGGAACATTTAATTCCTTGTGAAATTCAACTAGATGCCAACTATAGGACCCCAAAGTAGGGTACTTTGTGCTTTTGCACATCCCACCTAGAAAATTAGAATAAAATGCAAACAAAATGGCCCTAGAAAACTTATCACATGAAGTCACAGGGGTCTAAAAATCGATATGTAGACTCACTTTCATGTAAAAAATGTCTCAAAAAAATCCTTATGTCATGAGTATCAATCTGGCTAAACAATTCAAACCTCCAAAGTAAGTCAGTAAAAACTGGAAATGTGCGAAGTGCAGATTTGGGTTAATCACCTCTAAACATCTATCTCAAAAACATATCCAATATGACTTCTAAAAGCTGAAAACCAATACACTTTCTCCATGATTTGTGATGAACACATTCCCCAAGCACTTTCTCATAGAAATATTTGGGTCTCATTTTACTTGGTACCCAAGTACGCCTCTTCAAAAGTTTTCAAGGGTAGCAATTTGTGCCTTAGAGAAAAATTTTATCTAGTCACCCCAAATTTATCCAAAATTTGAGAGTGTCAACGCACTGATTCACCCCCCCCCCCCATCAGTGCTTTTGTATTCTATCAGTTACTATTTTTGGGTTCTATCACCTATAACATAATTGGTTTTATTGTTTATGTCAGTCTATACATATAAANTCAACGCACTGATTCCCCCCCCCCCCCCATCAGTGCTTTTGTATTCTATCAGTTACTATTTTTGGGTTCTATCACCTATAACATAATTGGTTTTATTGTTTATGTCAGTCTATACATATAAAAAACCATCTTTTCTTCCTTTCTAGCACTAGGTCTTGCATTTCTCAATCACATTTTCACCTTCAACCTTCAATTATAGTAATCATTGCACCCACTCAACGATTGAGATTTCTTGAGCCTAGTGAGTCCTCTTCCTTGCAATGTAATATAGGAAATAGGCCCAAATTCACCACATTTCCCATTTGAAGTAGTGAACCATATTTATTATGTCTATGTTAGTATATACCTTCTATAAAAAAGAACATTACAATATAGATTGTGAGGCTACCTCTACAACAACATATTGAGATTCTACTAAAGGTGGTGGATAAATACAAGGAAGAGGAACATACAAACATTTTTCTACATGAAGTGCCTCAGCTATATGTTGGGGCATACATCTACCAACACCCAAAAAATATCTCATGTAAAATTATTTGACATGATTAACTAGGAAAAACTAAACATATAGTTTATAAAGAAAATATAGAGGTACATCAAGATTGTTGTTAGGTGTTTTATTAAAAATCATCCACCAAAATCTGATAATTTATCTACTATACCCTGATATTGGCATCATTTGATAGAAACTTTTGGTTTTGGCACATCAATAGTTTTTTAGAATTGAGGATGAACAAATAATGTTTCTTATTGGACTTTGCTAATTTAAGATTCTTCACCTCATCATAGGATAACCCATTTTCATGTTGTTTCCTCATGGCCTCTCACCACAATAGAATATAGAATTGTGTTGGATGGTGAAGGTTTCGGTTCTAGATTTGTTGGGTTTTTTCAATGTGGTGCATGTTGGGTGGAATTCTGTGAAAAGGAAAAAAATCTAAAAATTCACCCACATTTGTTATGACCCTTCGATCCCAAAAGGGGAAGAAATTACCCTTCTTTTGGCTTCAGGTGTTGGCTGCTAGTTCTTAGCTAGTTGTTCTTCTTATGGGGATGCATCTAGGCTACTGGACTTCCATGTCTTATTTTTTAATGCATTATTGATGGGTTTCCTATTCTCTTTTTCTATGGCCCTGGATGTGGCTTGTTTTTGTCTTTGTTCCCATTGTTTTTTATGTAAGGACCTATTGCTATATCTTAAGCTTTGTATCGGGTTTCAGACACCCTTTAAAACTTGTTTTAGTTAATAAAAAACAATGTGCACTGTAACCTTTAACATAATTGGCTCTACACCAAGCTCACTTCAAAAGAGTGAAAATATTTTGGGCTACCGGTCCCAAGTGGTTTTTCCCTTACCAGGGTTTCCACGTTAAAAATCAATGTGTCAATGTGCATGAATGTTGTGGATTGTTATTTTACTTTACACTTTATTTTATTGACCTAGATCGATAATCATAGTATTAATCTACTGACATTCAGTAAACACTATTGACTAAAGTTTAAGATATGAAATACATTTCACCGAGCTGATTTATATGATTAAATTTGTTTTGGTATACATATGGAGGAATTTCAGACTATAGGATAATTGTAGAGGAAACTTAGGCTAACTGATTCACCCCCCCCCCCTCTCAGTTATTCTAGTAATTGGTATCAGATATGTTAGAAATAACTAAGAGGGGGGGAGTTTGAATCAGTGGCCTCAAAAATTAATCCTTAAATCAGCCCTTAAAACTTATAACCACAAATTATGTCTCAAGTTATCTTCTATCATACAAGATGAATGCCATGAAATGCTTATATCAATTTACTACTTGTCAAATTGATTTGTTAAACCTTCTTCTATATGTTTACCAATAAGCAGTCATCTATTTACCGAAACACAGTAAATATGTAGAGTATACTGATCAATCCAGAATTAACTATGTAAGATACAAAATAGTAAAGAAATGAATCATACACACATAACACATGAATTTTTAACTTTGAAACCTTGTTAATGGAAAAACCACTGGGACTGGTACCCCAAATTTTCACTCTTCTGAAGTGAGCCTTGTTAAGAGCCAACCCTATTAAAGGTTACAAACACACTGTTAGGTGTGACCTTGTTAGAGGATTTAGAAATAGTTTGTCAACTAGTATCTGGAATCTAATGCTACCATCCTTGATCAAACACTCACTTGGTCTATCAATAGGTATCGGGCATATCCAATTCTACTTTCGTGATAAAACCTTTTGATACTCCGTGGGATGTATCTTAATTGAAAAAGAGTTTTAAGTCTAGTTCAGTTAAGAGGCTTATATGCTTCAATGGTTAAACTGAAACACTAATGATCTGTTCATACATACAACTCAATTGCAGATTTTTAGATCTATTGTAGGTCCATTACTTCACTAATCAATATAATCAAATATATACCTTTGCTCCACACTTTTTTTTCTCTGTAATACTTGTCTCACTGTTCGTCAGTGTCTGTAGAATCTAGGTCTTCCTTTAGCATGTTGATCAGGACTGAATGAAGACTATCTTGTCCTTCAAATTTTCTTTACCATCTTTCCTCTATTATCTTGTTCACCCCACACACACAATTTGTAATGAATTGAGTTTGTCTCTTATAGACATAATTTCCTCTTTTCTTGGCTTTCTTGATCTTGGCATGTTCAACAATCTTTGCCAGCAGATTTAAAGAAAATCTTCAGTCTCATCTCATAGAGATCTTCTTGCCAACTGGACAAAGAATCTTTAAATCAATTACTTATCTCTGACTTTATCTGGATGATTAAAAAAATGATAAGTATCGGTTAACTCTATCTTTAGCTCCTTGATAGGTAAGCATTTTGTCATTTTATGAACTCTCTGTTTGATCGGTCAACACTTCAGTTAGTCTTCGGTGATAACTAACTGTTCCATCAGTGTGACTTTAGTTTTCATCGAGATCTCCATCCTTGTCTTCTCCGTCGGGACCACTGAAATTCTTTCCGTCAGGTTACTCTGTGTTTTGCTCATCGGGAAACACCATAACTTTGCTCGTCAGTAATTTTGTTCATTTCCTCATCAGGAAACACTATGACTTTTTTCTTTTACTCTGACCATCGGGTGCACTCCATGAGTGTATGTAGTCACTTAGTGAATAATTGACTTGTATGCATTACTGATAGCATAGTCTTGATTCATGAGCTCTTTGAAGTTTTTTTTATGGAAGTATTACAATGACCATATAGATTATATCAAGTTGACATCAATGACAATAAAATACATTAACTGATTTAATGCCTTGCATGATCATCAACTCAATATCTTCAAACATTCAATCAGTTACATGTCATCAATCTCTCCCTTTGGCATTGATGACAACATACTATATTATCATACTATACTATTTCTAATACAATATGAAATATATAGTTTCATCATGCTTTCCTAATGTAACTAATACAAATGTCTGGCTATTGATAAGCTCAAATAGCTTTGATTTGATTCTTGTAGCTTTCCATCTATCTCCAATCCCTTCACTGGATAGATGTAGAATCTTTTCTTTCTCTGGTGTGATGTGTTCTCCTTCTATGTCAAACTCTCTCCGTTTGTATTTTGATGTTTTCTCTCCCTTTTTATTTTCTCTCCCTGATCTAATAATGAATATAATCTCTCCCTTTGTCTGTATGATAATGATATATTTCTCTCCCTTTGACAGCAATGCCAAACATCTTATCTTTTCAAACAAGCTTTTGATAGTTATGTCAAGTGGATCCTTTTTATCCATAATATATTCCTTGAATTTCCCAATTCATCAGTAATAACTATGTTTCTCAGAGTAGATAAATACCTTGTTGTGTATAGATTTATCTTTGAAGTCCATCTCTCTGCCTGCATCAACATGAATGATATTTTGATAATATGTAGGCTGATGCAGCCTTCTAGTAAGCTTACTGACCAGTAGACAAGGGTCTAACCCCTAGTCTCTTTCTCAAGTACTCAAATGCATCCTTGGGAAGTGGCTTGGTGAAGATATCGGCCAATTGTTCCTTTGATTGCACATACTCAAGTATTACCTCCTTTGCCTGAACTTGTTCTCTTAAAAAATGATACTTGATGGAAATATGCTTTGTTTTAGCATGCATGACTAGATTCATAGAAATGTCTATTGCAATGGTATTATCACAGTAGATAATTACTGGTTCTAAAATTTTCATATGTATACCTTCAAGTAACTGTTTGATCCATGCAATATTTAAGAAGTTTGCAGCAACAATAACATACTTTGCCTCTGTAGTATATTGTGAGATGCATCCTTGTTTCTTGCTTATCCATGTGACAAGTTTTTCACCCATTAAGAATGCTCCTACAGTTGTGTTCTTCCAGTCATCAAGTTTTCTAGCCCAATCAGCGTTAGTAAAGACCTTAAGTTTAATTTTTCCTTCTCTTCTATACCATAAGCCATATTCTTGGGTATTCTTTAGATATATTAGAATTATTTTCATAGCATTCATATGTGATTCTCTGGGATTAGTAGAAAATATAGCAACTATTCCTAGTGCATGTGCAATATTTGGTCTAGTATGTACAACATACATGAGTTTTCCAATAATTGATCTTTACAAAGTTTGATTTACCTCTAATGACTCGTCCTCCTTTGTCATCTTACATCTAGTTTACATTGGTGTTCCAACTGATTTGGATTCTTCCATCTTGAATATTTACAGTACTTCTTTGATGTACTTGGATTGTGTAATGAAAATACCTTCATCTTATTGCATGATATATAGACCAAGAAAGAACTTGATCTCTCCAAACATAGACATCTCAAATTCTTTTCTCATCTCATTTTCAAATGATTGGCATAGCATATCATTGCCTCCAAATATGATGTCATCAACAAATATCTTAGCAATCAAAATGTTAGCATTAGTATCTTCCTTCAAATAAAGATTATTGTTTTCACTAGTTCTTACAAATCCAATACTTATGTTGGTGCTATTTCTTGTCCAAAGTGTGCCTTGTAATTTTTATAAGGTCTCTTATCATTTGTAGTGTCAAGGGTTTTGAAATTGGTATTAAATTTAATTTTATGCCTCTGAAAAATGTGCCTAAACCCTCAACCTATTTGAAAGTGGTCAAAAGTGACTAAAAAACCCTAAGTGCCTTGGCCAATTCTATTCTTGCGTTACTTTTTCAGTCACTTAAGTCATACTAAGTTATGTGTCTACGCTGAATAGGTTGATTTTTGCCTAAAGTTTGTAATATCCTAACCAATTTATTATCTCCTAAGTCTCACCATATAGTTCCCTTTATGTCATCACCTTATGTGTCGTGCAATTCAGAAAAAATCTAACAGTGCGTGTATCCGCTTATGTCCAAAGTACACAACATCTAACAAGTAAGCGGATAAGCAGTGGCGACATGTGTCTTTGGTGGGGCCAAGATATTGTAAAGATGCTCTGTTAAAAGGTAAGCAACTGAGAAAAGATCTGATAGTCGGTGTATCTTCTTATGTCCAAGATGCACGACATCTAACAAGTAAGCAGATAAGCAATGGCGACGCGTGTCTTTGGTGGGGCCAAGCTGTTGTAAAGACACTCTGTTAAAAGGTAAGCAACTAAGAAAAGATCTGACGGTCGGCGTATCTGCTTATGTCCAAGATGCAGGACATCTAACAAGTAAGCAGATAAGTGGTGGTGATGCATGTCTTTGGTGGGGCCAAGTTGTTGTAAAGACGCTCTGTTAAATGGTGCATAATTTTCAAAAGATCGAACGGACCACTTATTCGCTTAAAGGGAAAGTGCACAGAATCTAACAAGTAAGTGGATAAGCGGTGATGACATCTAGCAATTGGTGGGCCTAGGTATGTACAACTTGCGGGATGTTAAGCTTCAGTTAAGTTGGTTAGCATATGACAGCTCGCTTATTTGCTTATGTCTAAGATGCTCAACATCTAATGAATAACAGAATAAGCGGTGGCAACACATGTCCTCAGTTAGTAGTTGTTTTTGGGAAATTAAGATAGCCGTCCGATGCAAAGAATAGTGCCCAAAATCAATGATTCAAATTCAAAGTTAATAAAACAAGTTGCAGAGAGTCGTTAAGCCATGAAACTGAAGCTGGTGAATTAATTACAGAACGTGTGGCAACTCCATTCAAATTTAATTCGAGAGACTAATTTGATTGAGGTCATAAATTGATTAAGCCGACTACTATCTAAATCATTCACCAAAACCATTTACACAAAGATGGAATTACAAAAGAAAAATAGCTTCAAGTGACTTCTGTGTAGAATGGGTAAGTTCACTGATTCACTAGCATTCCAATTGAGATAGAATTGCAGTTCAAAGAAGGTTTTAGAACTCCTGTTTCAGAATCTGGTTCTAGTATTGATAGAAAACCATTAGAATGGCCCCTAGAGTAAAATCACCGGATAGGTTGACTACCAAAAATAGAATGTTAGGGATGATTTATTATAGTAGTTACCATTGTCTTCAGGGGATGCCACCCAAGCTAAGAAAGTAGTACCACAACATCCCCGCTTTAGAAATGGGGAAGGGCTATATGATTCAGGAAGGTGGGAAAGAGATGATACCACAAGTTTTGATGCCCTAGCTTTGTTTAGAGCAGATTACAGTCAGAGAAAGGCCCCCACCCCAGATTGTAATATTTGGGAACTAGATGTTGGTAAGATAATAACACCTAGTGTCTTCATGGACATTGATTTTCTCATTCTAATAGCAAATACTTATGATAAGGTGTCTAGGGTTTTTAGAGACACCTTGAGAAATGTAATACTGACTATAATAGCAGATGAAATCAGAAGAATTTTCAAGTTGACTGACACTTCCCAGAGTATGGATGATATTGACCTTGAATATTTCAAAGAAATATACAATAACCAAAGGGATTATTACAGAGGTGAAGTAGTGAAGGGATATGCTAACAAGATAGGAAATTTAGTTGTAATAGGGCCAGGAACCCCCAAACCCTTCAAAGTAGATTTCTTCATTGGCAAAGCCAGAAAAATGTACAGTTCCCTATGTAATGTCTTAGGGATAAATGAGGAGGCATTCATGCCAGTCCAGATAATGTTGATGGTGGTTCAAATTCTACAACCCCATTTATCAGTAGTGTTTGATTATGCATCCTATATTGCTCAAGAGATGCATGATGGTTTGTTAGGGATCAAAGATGGCAATATACAAAAGCCAATGGGTTGGTATTCCCTTGTGATGCATATGTTCTTATTTAACAATGAATATTTCTTTGAAGAAGAAATGGTATTGGAGAAATTCCAAAATGATGAAGATTTGCTTGTTCAGATGTGGAGTGTAGACTTTTCCTGGGATAGAAATAATTCAAGTTATGTATACTTTGACAAAGTTTTTGCAACCAGACTTAAGTCATTATTAAGAAACCAAACTACAAGAATTCATAATGAAATATTGATGCTTTTAAGGCCTATGGTGCATGCCCCTGAGTTGAAAATTGCTCACAACTGGGGAGATTTGATATTATACCCTTTTGCCATAGTGATTAGTGTTTATGGTTTTAGAGGTGTTCCTTATGTGCTACCCTACAGAGTCCCACTCAAAATTGGGATAGCAGAAATCATAAGACAATTAGGTGGGCTGCAAGAGGAAGCTTTGACTGAAAAGATGAAGGGAAATATCTTCCCTACCCTCACTAAAGCCCATCACTTTATCATAACAAAAGGAGGGTGGACACAATTTGACAAGTATTTTGAGCCCTATCATTTATCTACTTCCATAGCCAGATGTGCTGATAATGAAGATTTTATCATGGACATGTTTAGGAAGAGGACCAATTGTATTATGCTAAAACATCACTTCTACTATCCTAAGGATATTATTAAGAATATCTTTGACTTAGAGGTTCAAGAATTCAGGAAGGAGAAGTGGATGGCATATAAGAAATCCTTGGACTTTGTCCAGAATTTTAACAAGACCTATGATCCTCTAAAGGATTTTTTCCCACGGTCTTATAAAATTGATTCACTTATGAATCTTTTTGAGGGAATAATGCAAACCCTGAATGAGAAAAGGAAGAGAGCACTTGAGAGTGACCCAGAAAAGGCCCTTGCTATCATGAATAAATTCCCACAGAGCAGAATGGTTCCACCTGGGAACTATCTAGTATACAAAAGAAGGGGATATACCACTATTGCTCCCAGAGTTGATCAGCCCATTCAGCATAAGGGAAAGAGGCCAATGGACACTGACGTTCAAGAATTATCCTCTCCAAAGAGGCAAAGGATGGAGATAAAAGGATAAGGAGGTGAATTATATTCTCCTTCCCAATCCCCTATGCAATATGATGACCAGACCATTGCTGAGAAATTTCTCAAGATGAGAAATGTTGGTGAAGTAGTTGTTACTACTCAAGAACTACAAGAGGGGATTCCAGAAGAACCCAAACATACATCATTTGACCTCACAGTGGCTAAATTTTCTGGAAAGGAGTTAGATCCTGTGACCAAGCAAGCAAGTGATGAACTCTTGTCTGATGAAAATTTCATCAAAACTAGGGCTTTTATTTAGTTTCTATGGAGATGCCATATTAGTGAATACAATGAGAAGTGTCAAAAAATGACAGAAGCCCAACCTGATGCTACCAAAGAGGACATAGAGAAAGTATTTAAACAAGAATTGATACTGAATTTTGATAAAATTACTCCTGAAGAGGGCAGACAGATGGTCAAAAGGCAAGGGGTTCTCATATTGCCACAATGGGATTTAGTTGATGTAGTAATTTTTGATGCCATAAGGAAACAAGATAAACCCATAAGCCCTACTAGAACATCAATTAGTGCTAAATTTAGTGAAGACCATGCAGCATTGGCAATCTGGTCATTAAAGAAAAAGGACAAAAGAAGAACTAAAGAAGATAATGAAGCTGAAGACACAGGCAGCCTAATTGTGAAAAGGGTTGCAGACACCTCAAGAGTTGAAATAGCTGACCTTGTTGTACAAGTTGCCAATCTGAGGGTGAAAGTGTTAGAAAAGGAGAAGGAAGCATATACTAGTCTGAATGAAAACTATGAGTTCGTGCTCAAGGCTTATAATGAGGAGAGGGTTAAATCTTTGATGAAGGACAACAAAATAGCAGAATTGGAAGGTGGGCAAAAGATTCAATTGATGCCCCAAAGGGTAATTGCTCAGGACCCATATCAACCTTCCTCCTCAATTTCATTCATAACATATCCCCCATCCCCTGCACCTCTAAGTCCTACTATTCAAGAAGTTGTTGAGGCCAAGAGGGAAGAATTAGAAGCTGAGAAGAGCAGGCTAATCAGTGAAAGAACAAGATTAGAAGAGGAGGGTAAGAGAGATTTAGAAGATTCCTAGGCCTACAAAGAAGTTGAAGAATTGGTGAAGCAAAAGCACACAGATCAAATATTTACAAATCTCAAGAGATGTGCTAGTGAGGTCAACCTCTCTAATCTCTACCTATTGGGGAAGAAGATTGCAAGCATCATCAACAAATATGATGCTGAAAAGGAACAATGGAATTTGATAGTGAGTAAATGGAAAGGGAGGGCATCCCATGTAAAATATTTCAATTCCCTCTCTAAAGAGAAAAATAAAATTGATATTATTTGGACAAGCACTCATAAGTGTCTCAAATTGATGGTCAATTTAGACACCAAGAGGAACGTGGTGATGAAGATCACAACTCTGAGAGGGGAATTTTCCAAGGACAGATATGATATGTATCCCTATATGTTCAAAGAGGATGGGAACATAAAAAATGAAGCCTTATGGCTGAGGCAGTTAAATGAAGCACTAACTAGCAGAACAAAAAGTATTGTCACTTTGGCAAATACTG
>MU224242.1:2742351-2753038 GCA_018584345.1 Thuja plicata
CTAATGTGTTGAAAGGGGTAATGGGGACTTCCTAAGGTCCCTAACATGTGATAAGGCTTTCTTAGGACCCATAGGAAGTCCCCATGACTCCTTTCAACACATTGGAATCCTTAAGTGTGTTCTAAGGGGTCCTGCAACCCCTTGGGACACACTTGAGTGTTCTAATGTATCGAAAGGGGTCATGGGGACTTCCTAGGGGTCCTAACACATGATAAGGCATACTAGGACCCCTTTCAACACATTGCAATGCTCAAGTGTGTCCCAAGGGGTTGTAGGACCCCTTAGGACACACTTGACTGTTCTAATGTGTCAAAAGGGGTCATGGAGACTTCCTAGGGGTCATAACACATGATAAGGTGTACTAGGACCCCTAGGAAGTCCTCATGACCTCTTTAGACACTTTGGAATGCTCAAGTGTTTCCTAAGGGGTCCTATGACCCCTTAGGACACACTTGAGTGTTCTAATGTGTCAAAAGGGGTCATGGGGACTTCTTAGGGGTCCTAACACATGATAAGCCATACTACGACCCCTAGGAAGTCACCATGACCCCTTCTGCTATATTTGAATGCTTAAGTGTGTGCTAAGGGGTCCTACGACCCCCTGAGACACACTTGAGTGTTCTAACATGTTGAAAGGGGTCATGGGGACTTCTTAGGGGTCCTAAGGTGTGATAAGGCATATTAGGATCCCTAGGAAGTCCCTATGACCCCTTTCGACACATTGGAATGATCAAGTGTGTCCTAAGAGGTCCTAAAACCTCTTGGGACACACTTGAGTGTTTGAATGTGTCAAAAAGTGTTATGGGGACTTCTTAGGGGTTATAACGCGTGATAAGGTGTACTAGGACCCCTGAGGACCCTCTTTGACCCCCAAGGATACATTGGAACACTTAAGTGTGTCCCTAGGGGTCCTACGACCTCTTGGAAAACACTTGAGTGTTACAATGTTTCAAAAGGGGTTATAGGGTCTTCCTAGGGGTTCTAACACATGAGAATTTGTACTAGGACCCCTTAGGATGCCTATTGTACCCTAGGGGAGACATTAGAACACTCAAATGTGTCCCAAAGGGTCCTACAACCTCTTGGGACACACTTGAGCATTCTAATCTGTTGAAAGGGCTCATGGGGAGCTCCTAAAAGTCATACGACTATGGTTAGGTATACTAGGACCCCTTAGGTCCCTCTTTGACCCCTAGGAACACATTGGAACACTCAATTGTCACAAGGGGTCCTACGACCTCTTTAGAACACATGAGTGTTCCAGTTTTCAAAATGGGTCATGGGAAGTCCCCATGACCCCTTTTGACACATTGAAACACTCAAGTGTTTTTCAAGAGGTTGTAAGACCCCTTGGGACATAATTGAGTGTTCTAATGTGTCTCCAAGGGTCAAAGAGGGACCTAAGGGGTCCTAGTATATTTTATCACATGTTAGGACCCTTAGGAAGACCCCATGACCCCTTTCAACACATTAAAACACTCAAGTGTATTCCAAGAGGTTGTAGTACCCCTTGGGACACACTTGAGTGTTCCAATGTGTCCCCAGGGGTCAATGAGGCATCCTAAGGGGTCCTATTACACCTTCTCATGCGTTAGGACCCCTAAGAAGACCTCATGACCCCTTTCAACACATTGAAACACTCAATTGTGTCCCAAGGGGTCCTACGACCTCTTGGGACACACTTGAGTGATCCAATGTCTTGAAAGGGGTCATGGGGCTTCCTAGGGGTCCTAATGGGTGATAATGTGTACTAGGACCCCTTAAGACCCTCTTTAACCCCCGAGGACACATTGGAACACTCAAGTGTGTCACAAGGGGTCCTACGATCTTTGGATACACTTGAGTGTTCCAATGTTTCAAAAGAGGTCATGAGGTCTTCATAGGGGTCGTAATGCATGAAAAGGTGTACTAGGACCCTTTTTGATCCTCAGGGACACATTGGAACACTCAAGTGTGTCCCAAGGGGTCCTAGGAAACTTCATTTGAAAAAAAATATTTAAAGAAAAAAAAATTAAAAATTAAAAAATGAAAAAAAATTGGGTACCCAAAAAAATCAGGTACCCAAAAATATCAGGTACTTGATTAGGCTTGTGCTTTGGTGTCAGGTTCTCCCAGGTGTACTAACACCTAGGCCTACTAAAAATTCAACAAATGTTTTCATGCACTTTTGGACGAGTGAAAAGTGGATTTTTTTCACATCGCCACTTTTTGGCCCCTCATGATCTTGCACATACCCACATTTGATTGTTAATTAGGTGAAAGATAAACATGAACATAACCTTATAGTGGTGGAGATTGTTTCTTCAATTACTAATACAAAATTTGAGGACATCAAGATATGTACAACTACCAAGAAGATGTAGGATCATCGTTCACTAGTTTATGTAGGAGATGCAAATGTTTTGAGAGCTAAAGCTGAAAGTCTTCAAGGAAAGTTTGATGATATGAGATTGAAGGAAGGAGAAAAATAACATAGTATAGTACTCGACTTAAGGAAGTTGTGAATGCTATTCAAGGATCTAGCCGAACCATTGATGAAGACACAATTGTGAGTAAGATTATTAGAACTCTATTGCCTATTTATTTTATAAGAGTCTCTGTAATACATGAAATGAGAGCAGCACCTAGAAATAACATTACTATTGATATTCTTGTTGGAAGATTGATTTCTTTTGAGCTGAATAACTTTGATAACAATATTGTGCCTTCTATGGAATCTGCATTTATGTTTACATTGAAAATTGGTAAATCTAGTAGCAAACACATAATTAGAAATAATAGTGACAATGATAGTGATGACAAGGAACTAGATGAGCTTGGAGATTTAATAGCTAGAAGATTGCATAAAGACAACAGAAGATATAAAGGTAAAATACCTTTGATATGTTTCAACTGTAAAGTGACTGGCCATTTTATTGCAAGATGCACTAACAGAAATAAGATGAAAGAAATGATAGATCTAATGACAGAGAGGATGACCGAGACTATAGAAGCAACCGACAGTATGACAGAAGAGATAACTGAGATTACAAGGATATAGGTAGGAAATCTTGTTATATTGCTGAGGATAAAGATAATGACAGTGGATCTGACAGTGATGACGATATTGAGACAGTGTTTGCAGCTTTTAAGGATGATTCAGATGAAGATGAAAGGTATGTAGAGACAACACTTATTTCTAAAGTTAGTAAACATGATATTTGGGTTATTTATAGTGGTTGTACACATCACATGACTGGAGATAAAGGAAAATTTGAATTTCTTATGTTGATTATAGAAGTCTTCAAAGTTGTGAATCAAATATGAGAGGGACCAAATCCCATCTTAGTGAGTTAAAAGTTTCGAGGTATAATAACTTAAGTCATGATAAGAAAGCTCCATTCTGTATGTAGGGATTTTTCACAAGATCAAATAGAAAAATTAGTAGCACCAAACTATGAAAGAAACCCACCACTAACAAACATGAAGCCCTACAAACAATAAAATGTAAGAATAGATAAGGAAAAAAATAAATGAATCTAAAAAATCCTTAATCTAGCTTATCTTGTTTTATTTCCTCTCTGCACTCCGTTGAGATGTTTCTAGTTGGCGCTCAAATTTGAATTCAACAACATCTAGACTCGAATATTTGAGATGAAAAGAATGGATAACTAGATCATAACCCGCAAAATGATAGCATAAGTAGATTAAAAATTCAATTTAAGAGGAAGATGGAATTAGTGTGAAATTACGATGAAATTAGTTTTGAAATTAATAATAAATTTGAATGAAATAAAACTAATTGGGGAAATAAATTTAATTGAGAGGAATAATTAGTTAATTTAAATAATTTAAATGTAATTATTCAAACTATCAGATTTAGGAAATTGAATTTAATTAATCTGTAAATATTAATTAATTAAGGCTAATTAGTTAAATTATGATAATTATTTATTTACTATTAGGGAAGGTAATTAAATGATGAAAAGATTGGTTTATAGAAGAAATAAGATGATTAATTAAGTAATTAAAGAATTACTTAATCAATAGAAGAACAATTACTAGTTAATTCAAACTTGCTAGAGTGTCCAATTTTTTATATCAACATTTGCCCCTCTTTGATACAATGTAATTTGGAGTGTTGTGTCAAATAATATCTGATCAAGTCTTTCCCTAGCTTTCCTGAGTGATAGAAGATGTATCTTATGGCCCCTCAACAAATTAAGATAAAATGCACCAAATGAGCATTAATTCGCTAACAGTGTTAGATTATGTGCACAGGATCAAACAAATCAGATAAAGGATCAAAGTATACAAAATATATTATAGCTTAAATTTTTTGGGGTCCACAATGATGAAATAGTGTTTTAGGCAAAATTATAGTTCAAGGTCAACCAACTATAAATAGTGACTAGGGCTCTCATTTTGTCACTTTACACTCAGGATCTCTCGAGATTGTGTAAGTTGTTTCTAGTTATTTCTTTGCATATTTTGAGCAATAGAATGTCTCATTGGCATCTTGCATTTGGCAAACAAGGTCTAGATATTTCATCGACCAAGGGGAAGTGGACCAATAGTGAGTGTTCAAACCTACCTCATTAATGCATGCACTTATTATGCCGTTAAAATTTTTGAATTTTTCTATAAAAATTATTAGTGCTAGATATGCCCTTTGATTTTGGCACAATTGCAATTTCCCTATTACAATTTAAGATGAACTATAATTGATTGAATGTTTGAAGATGAAAAATTTGATGATCACTGATCTGCAGAAATTAAATGCAAGACATTAAATCAGTTAATGTATTATATTGTCATTGATGTCAACTTGATATGGTATGATTTCTCAAAGACATATTGTCACAACACTTAAATATATGAAGAGACAATTTTTTTTCGTCAGTAATCATATACATCGAGTGACACTAAACCCTAATAGATAGTGAACCCCAAGCACAGAAGTTGACAGTGTTACCCGATGGACAATGTTACATGATCAAGTGATACCTAAGAAAGCATTACCAAGCTAACTGCAGTTGTCACCGAACAGAACTGAAGTTGATGCCCAATCTATCTACAGTAGTTACTAAGAACAACTGAAGTGTTGACTGATGGGAACTGAAGTTAGGAAACGAAAAAAACAACTTAGCTGGCAAGAGATATATTTAGAGTTAACTTATTTATTACTTTTTTTTTATTGATTAGATAAAAGCTAAAGATAAAAAGTAGATTTAAATCATGTTTTATTCCAGAAAACAAGGAGAGATTAATAGAATAAAACTAAAGCAAGCATGGCGAGCTTTAGGGATCAAGAAGTGATCAACGAAGAAAACAAGGACAAGAAATGGTGAAATCATGTCTATATAAAGAGACAAGTAATTCATTAAGAAAATAGGAATGCTGAAGAGAATTCTGGTAAAGATAGAAGTCTTCATATAGATCTGATCCTACAAGCTGAAGAACAGAGCTAATAATTATGTGGGCACCGAGAAACATAGAAGCAACAACATTCACCGAGAGAAAAGAAGTGGAGAAAAGGAATTGAAGAGAACATTGATCAGAAGAGGTATTATGGAATTACAATAGATTTGAAAATCTGCAACTCAAAGTTGTATTAATGAACAGATCATTTATTGTTTTAGTTTAACCATTGATTCATAAAATTTGTTAACATAGTGGGATTTAACCATCCTTAATATATTGAGATACATCCCAAGGAGTATCAAAAGGTTTTCATGTTGACAACATAGTGAATGTGAGGTCAAGTGATAAACTATTAGTTTTAAATCCTCTAACAAGGTCACACATAACATTGTGTTTGTAACCTTTAACAAGGTCGGCTCTTCACCGAGCTCACTTCAGAAGAGTGAAAATTTTGGGTTAACATTCCAAAGTGGTTTTTCCCTTACCATGGTTTCCACATTAAAAATATATGTGTCAAATGTGTGTAGGGTTCATTTCTTTGATGTTTTGCTTTACACATTACTAAAACATGATTGATCTGTAAACACTAAATTATTTACTGATATTGAATAAAGGTTAAGGAAAAGATAAACTACTATTTGGTAAAGCTTAGGAAAAGGATAAATAGCATAATCATCGAGAAGTATATATATGTTAGATTCACACAAGGCATACATCTTATAGGAATAAAGATAACTAGAGGTTTTATATATGTGGTATAAAGTTTTTGTTGGATTATTTGATTAATTTTTGAGGTCACTAATTCACCCCCCTCCCTCTCAGTTATTCTAACAATTGGTATTAGAGCTTGTGTGCTTGGAAGAGAGTTTTAAGACTCAAGATTAAGATCACAATGAGAAAAAGGGATGTGCCTAAGTTGTACAAGGACAACTTTGCATCATGGAAAAGAAGGACAAGACTCCACCTATCAGGTATTGGAAATGATGTCACACAGTACTTGGATACTGAATTTGTTTTACCTATTGGACCTTTGACAGTTGATCAATTGAGAGAAAGGAACGAACAAAAATCTATGATGATAGAACTTGCTTCCTCACTCTCTGATGCTGAATTTGAATATGTCAAATCACGCACCATTGAAAAGTAAATTTGGGACAAACTCAAGCTAGTACATGGAGGAGATAATAATGTGTTGAGAGATAAGGCTAAAAGCCTAAGAGGAAAGTTTGATGACCTAAGAATGAAAGAAGGAGAAAACATCACTCAGTACAGCTGCAGAATAAAAGAGGTTGTTAATGTTATCCAAGGAGTAGGAGGTGTACTTGAAAAAGAAATAGTGGTAAGTGAAATTCTCAAAAACTTACTGCATGTTTATGCTATTAGAGTATCTGCTATACAAGAAACGAGAGTATTAGAAAATAACAATGTTACTCTTGATAGTTTGATTTGTAGACTAATTTCATTTGAGATGAATAACTTTGACAATAGTGTCTTACCAACTATTGAGTATTCATTCAAATATTCTTTGAAAGTAAGTAAATCAAGTCATAAATACACTATAACAAATGATAGTGAAATTGATAGTGATGAATAAGAACTTGATGAGATTGAAGCACTAATGGATAGAAGATTGTACAGAGGAAAAGGTAGATACAAAGGTAAATTACCATTGGTATGTGCTAATTTTAAATAGATTGGACATTTTGTTGCTAGAAGCCCTAACAAAAGAAAAGAAGACAGAAACAATGACAGATCTTATGAAAAGAATTTTGACAGAAGTGATGACCAAGATTACCGAAGCAACCAACAATCTAATAGAAGAGATAACCAAGACTAAAAGGACAGAGGAAAGAAAGCTTGTTACCTCGCTGAGAAAAAAGATGAAAGTACTGACACCGAATCTGATGAAGATATCGATGTGGTATCTGGTGCTATGAAGGATGATTTAGATGAATAAGAAATGTATGTTGAGATTGCACTCATATATAAGGTTAGTAAAAATAATGTCTAGATTATTGATAGTGGTTGTACTCACCACATGACTAGAGATAAGGAAAAGTTTGAAAATTTTAAATATTATAATGGTGGATCAGTAAAAATGGGTAATGACTCACCTTTTCCAGTTGAAGGTAAAGGAACAATCATGTTTAATAATATGATCAAATGTGAAAATGCATATTGGGTGAAAGGACTTAACTATAAACTATTGAATGTTTCATAGTTGAATAACACATGACACTAAGCTATATTTGACAACAAAAAGGCAAAGATGTTCAATGAATCAGGAAGTTTGATTGGTACTGGTGAACAAATTAAAGGTAACCTATTTTATCTTGATGATATTAAGACCACTTGTATATTGGCTAGAAACAATAAAATTTTATGTCATGTGAATTTTGACAACATGGTTAGGATAAGAAATAAAAGGAAAGTAAGAAGATTACCGAGCATGTCAAAACCTGACCATGCCATGTGTAAGAATTGTTAAAAAGGTAAAATGAAAAATTCTAGTTTCAAGAGAAAAACCTACACATCTAATTCTATTCTAGGATTAGTCCATACTGACTTATGTGGACCAAAGAGAACAAACAACTACTATGGTGATAGATACTTTATTCTATTTGTTGATGATTATTCTAGAATGATGACTATTATGTTCTTAAAAGAGAAATCGTAAGCATTTAAGATGTTTAAATGGTATAAAGCTATAGTTGAAAAACAAAGTTGAAAGGAACTGAAATGTCTAAGGTTAGATAGAGGAGGAGAATTTATTTCAGATGAATTCACTAACTTTTGTAATGAGCATGGAATTAAAAGATAGGTTTCTCCACCAAGAACACAACAATAGAAAGGGATTGCTGAAAGAAGAAATGGATCAATCATTGACTATGCTAGAACATTGATGATTGAGAAAGGCATCGCACAAACATTCTAAAGAGAAGCTGTCAATACTCCTTTCTATACATTAAACTAAGTTTAATTGAAGAAAGACATCTTATGTGCTATTGTATGGATACACACCTAATGTAACTTACTTTAGAATTTTTGGAAGTCAATGTTATATTTTAAAATATGATAGAAATGGAAAACTTGACTCCAAAGGTGATGAAGGAATATTTCTAGGGTATTCTACCAAAATCAAGTCTCATAAATGTCTCAACAAATCCTCTAACAAAATCATTGAAAGTGCAAATTTCAAAGTGGATGAATTTGTTGAGAAAAATGATGAGGAAAGAAGCAAGGAACCATAAGACTACAACAAATTTATATACAGTGAAGAACATGACACTTTTCCTGAGAAACATTGTATCACTACCAAGCGACAAAACAATGCACCTGAGCATCAGGCTGCAAACACCAAAATTCAAGAAATTCCTCACAATGATGTACCGAGTAATGAAGATCAAAATGAAGGTCAAGATGATAATCAAAATAATGAAAAGAGATCTAAATCGGTACTTGCCAAGTATGTCAGATGACACCATCCATAGAACCAGATCATAAGAGATGAAAAGGCTAGAATGAGAACAAGTAAGTCACTGAACACTAGATGTTTGACTTGTGATTTTGAGCCTAAATCTGTCAATACTGCACTTGAGAATCAAGAATGGGTTAGTGCAATGAATGAATAAATTGAGAAGATTGAAAATAATAGAACATGGACATTAGTACCAGGACCGAATGACAAGAATGTCATTAGTACCAAATGGATATTCAGAAATAAGATAAATTAGAATGGAGAAGTCACAAGGAAAAAAATAAGATTAGTATTTAAAGGGTATGAATAAGAAGAAGGTATTGAATATGGAGAAACCTTTGCACCCGTTGCTAGACTAGGAGTAAGAATTCTAATTTCTTATGCTTCCTATAAAGGATTCAAGGTATACCAAATGGATCTCAAATCTGCATTCCTAAATGAAATACTAAAAGAAGAGGTATACATTGAACAACCTGAAGGATTTGTTGATCCTAACAAGAGAAACATGGTTTGTAAACTACACAAAGCTTTGTATGGATTGTAACAAGAAACAAGAGAATGGTATAAAAGAATTAACTCTTATCTCATAAGTATTGGATTTGTAAGAACAAGTGATAACAATAATCTATACTTAAAAGAAGATACTGATGATAACATTCTGATTGCTGAAATATTTGTTGATGATATCATATTTGGAGGCAATGATATGTTATGTAAATCATTTGCTGATGAAATGAGCAAAGAGGTTGAGATGTCAATGTTTGGAGAGATCAAATTTTTTCATGGTCTATAGATTCTTCAACATGATGATGACATCTACATCACACAATCCAAATACATCAAAGAAGTTCTCAAGACATTCAAAATGGAGGACTCCAAGCCAGTTGGAAAACCTATGGCAATCAGATGCAAACCAACAAAGGAAGAAAAGTCAACCAAGGTAAATCAAACCTTATATAGATCTATGATTAGAAAACTCATGTATGTTGTACATACTAGACCAGATATAACACATGCAGTTCAAATAGTTGAGATTCTCTACTAATCCCAAGGAATCACAAATGACTGTTGTCAAAAGAATTCTAAGATATCTAAAAAATACCAAAGACAATGGTATATGGTATAACAAAGAAGGAAAATTTGAGCTTCAAGTCTATATAGTTGTTGATTGGGCTGGAAAAATAGATGACAGAAAAGGAACAACAGGAGGAGCATTATTTATGGGTGACAAACTTGTCATGTGGATAAGAAAAAAACAAGGATGCATCTCACAATCCACTGCAAAAGAAAAATATGTGGTTGATACTTCAAATTGCTCTAACATTGCATGGATCAAAAAATTACTAAAAGGTATGAATATGGAAATCCTTGATCTAGTGATTATCTATTGTGATAATACAAGTGATATCAACATCTCAAAGAACCATGTCATGCATGCTAAGACAAAGCATGTTGCTATCAAGTATCATTACTTAAGAGAACAAGTGCAAGAGAAAGAGGTGATACTTGAATATGTACAATCCAAAGAATAATTAGTGGACATATTCAAAAAGCCATTTCCAAAAGATACATTTGAGTACCTAAGGAAAAGACTAGGGATCTAACCCTTGTCTATTGGTCACTAAGTTGACTAGAAGGCTGCATCATCCTATACATTATTAGAAGATCATTCATATTGATGAAAGCTTAGATATGGACTGCAATGATACATGACTACACATAAAGGTACTTATTTGAACCGAATACCAGAGTTATTATATTACTGATGGAGAGGAAATTCAAGGAATATATATATATATATATATA
>MU224242.1:2762133-2772596 GCA_018584345.1 Thuja plicata
CATTCCATCCAAGGTTGCTCAAGAATGAGGCCTCAAATATCGATCCATAGCTCTTTAGTCATGGAGTGCAAAGGTTTGAAATGGAGGCCCTCAGATTGACCTAGTTAGTGCCTATGCAAGTACACCACAAAATGAGAGATTCAAATGCATAAAAATGAGATCTACTTTATATGATAACAATGCATGAAAAGAAATTAATCTAAATGATAAAAATGCATGATTAATCTATGAAAAGAAATACAAATGCAAGTTTAATCTATGAAAATAAACATGAATCTAATCTACATGAGTAGCCATGAATGCAAGAAGAAGACAAGAAGAGAGAAGTCACAATATCTAAGCTCAAGTGCTCAAATCCTCCTCCAAAATTGCTCTCCAAACCTGCAACATAACAATACTATGAAAACCTAATATGAAAATGAGAAGGAGAGATTTCCTTATAAAGAAAAGTGAACGGTTGAGATTAAGAGGCAAAAAGAATTGATCAATGGTTGAGATTAAGAAGCAAAAACCCACCACTTAAGAAGATGTGATGAAAAAGGGATTTTTATTTAATTTATTTCCTTTTTCATCAAATAAAGTGCTTTAAGTGGGGATTTTTATTTATTTAATTAAAAGAGGAATTTTCTTTCAATTAAATAAATTAGAAGAATATTATTTAATTAAATGGGGGAAATTGAATTTAATTAAATAAGAGGAGTTTTATTTAATTAAAAGGGAGAAATTTACTTTAATCAAACAAGATAAATTTTATTCAATTAAAAGGGAGATTAAATCTTTTAATTAAATAAGGAAAAAATTATTTAATTAAACAAAAAATTAAATCTTTTAATTAGATAAAAATGATCAAACCTTAGGAAATATTGAAATAATTGAATAAATGAATTAATTACAATTTGATCAAGGAAATTGATTTGAATTGAAAATGTTGCAAAGTATTGATTCAGGAAATTGATAAAATGATAAAGTGATAAAATGGGGCCCAAAGTCTAGGTGACCATTTTAGGGTGCATACAGTAATGATATACATCAAGTGACAGTAAATCAAAATGGACAGTGAACCCTGAGCATAAAAGTTCACAGTATTACCCGATGAACAGTGCTACCTAAGCAAGTGATACCCGAGCAAGCATTACCGAGCTAACTGGAGTTGTCATCGAACAGAACTAAACTTAATGCCCGAGCTATCTGCAGTAGTTACCGAGAAAAATTGAAGTGTTAACCGACAAGAATTGGAGTTAGGAAATGACAAAAAAACTCAGCTAGCAAGAGTTATATTTAGAGTTAACTGATTGATTACTTTGTTTTATCGATTAGATAAAAGCTAAAGATAACAAGTAGATTTAAAGCATGTTTTATTCCTAAAAAAAAGGAGATATTTACAGAATAAAACTAAACAAAGCATGGCAAGCTTTAGGGATCAATAAGTGATCAACGAAGAAAAAAAGGACAAGAAATGGTGAATTCATGTCTATATAAGAGAAAAATAATTCATTCTGAAAATAGGAATACTGAAGAGAATTATGGTGAAGATAGAAGTCTTCATACAAATCTGATCATACAAGCTGAAGAACAGAGCTAAGCATTCTGCGAACACTAAGCAACAAAGAAGCAACAACATTCACCGAGCAAAAATAAGTAGAGAAAAGGAATTGAAGAGAACATTGATTAGAAGAGGTATTATGGAATTACAATAGATCACAAAATCTGCAACTCATAGTTGTATTATTGAACAAATCATTTACTGTTTCAACTTAACCATTGATTCATAAAATCTCTTAACAGAGTGGGAGTTAGCCATACTTAAAATATTGAGATACAGCCTAGGAGTATCAAAAGGTTTTCATGTTGACAACACAGTGAATGCTAGGTGAAGTGATAAACTATTAGTTTTAAATCCTCTAACAAGGTCACACTTAATAGCGTGTTTGTAACATTTAATAGGGTTGGCTCTTCACTGAGCTCACTTCAGAAGAGTGAAAATTTTGGGTTACCAGTCCCAAGTGGGTTTTCTATTTACAGGGTTTCCATGTTAAAAATCCATGCATAAAATGTGTATATGGTTCATTACTTTGATGTTTTTCTTTTCACATTACTAAAACATGATTGATCGATAAACACTAAGTTATTTACTGATATTTGGTAAAGGTTAAGGAAAAGATAAACTCCTATTTGGTAAAGCTTTAGAAAAGGATAAATAGTATAATCACCGAGTATTATATATATGTTAGATTCACAAAAGGCATACATCTTGTAGGACTAAAGATAACTAGAGGTTTTGTATATGTGGTATAAAGTTGTGGTTTGATTGTTGGATTAATTTTTGAGGCCACTGATTCGCCACCCCTCTTAGTTATTTTAATAATTTCTATTTGAGTGTTTCATCTGATAAAGATGTATTTTCATTTTTTATTGTCGCATGTTCAGAAAGTCTACTTCAATTAAATATAGAATGTTTCATATCATTAAGTCTCTCGTATTTTGTCATTTTAACGTTGTAATTGTCATAGTTAAAATGTTTTTTATGTTTTCCCATTGGATTTTTTTATCATGTTCCGATGCGGGAATCTATTTCTCTATTTTGTAGGAGGTATATGATGTTTTTAGATGCTAGGAGGTGAGACCTCTAGGTATGAGCTTGATATTCCAGTTATCTGAGGCTGAGTGGAAGATATTGAAGCAATTTTTTTTATATTGGGTTTTTTATATGCCAAACATAATGACCAATAATGGTTTTATCTCTTCTCTTCTTGAGACGTATAACTTAGATAGGTGCACCATTCACTTACCCACTACCAAGGTGATTATGATATTTGAGGATGTATATCGCATCCTATAGATATTGATCTATGGAGCCCTAGTGGATTATTTGAGACAATCTGATGTTGTAGCATTATCAAAGCTAGTCAGTGTTCCAGAGGATTAGTTGGGCATGAAAAATCCATATCAAATTCATTATTCATGGTTTGGAGAGAGGTTAGATCAATTGATAGTTTTACAAGGCAACTTAGTCAATAAGATTCTATTTCCAAACAAAGATAGCATGGGTTTTCTTTTGGGTTGGGTTGTGTTATGAGGGATGGTCTGATATAGGATAGTGTATGTGTGGGTTCCCTAAATGTTATTACATATGTACTTTGACATGTTTTGTGTCTCTTATCATGAGGGTAAGTCAATTGGCTACATGGTTACCTTACTATAGATCTGGGCATAGGAGCATATATCTATCTGTTGACCTATATTTGCTAGAAATCTTCTAGATTTATGCCCTTATGTTTACATGTATGAGGGAGTTGTAGTGTAGAGTTAGTTGGATCATGTTATGCATTAGATGCAATAGTTATACATCCTTTAGTATTTCATTTAGAGGTCATACAAAGCATGCCCAAATTGGGTGGGAAGGGAGGTTCACTTATCACTGTGTGGATAGGGGAGGTTATTGATTTATTAGACTACTAGGCATGCCCACATGATTTATTTGCATAACCCCAAGCGGTTTTTACATCAGTTCATAGAGGTTCATAATGTCAGCAATTCATATACCTTGTTTGCTTGAAAGTCACCAAATATTCCTACTTGTGATGCATTTGTTATGCAACATGTAGCATAGGTTGAATTATAGGGTATCATGAAGGTCATATTTGATTGATGTAGGGATGACCCTATAGTACAATACCTAGTGGGTGAGTTGCAGGCTAGTACCTCTGATGCATATATCATCACCAGTGGCTCTTGTAATTATGAGGAGGGGTTGATACAAAAGTAGAGTTAGGAGTAGAGGTAGAGGTAGAGGTAGAGGAGGCCAAGGTAGGGTAGGTGGGAGAGAGGGGAGAGGTGGTTGAAAAGATGATTGGGAGGGGGATGAGGATGGAGTAGGATGTGGGAGAGGAGTTATAGGGATTTGTTAGATTATAGTTGACAAGGAGGAGGAGGGAGCTCATATGGTGTGGAGAGTTTAGGATTACAAAGATGATACCTAACATAGGTTAGAGATGGTGAGGTATAGGGGGAGTAGAGGATAGCAAGGATTCCTCCTCACACTCTGGGTCAGAAAGCTCTACTACTTGTAGCACTAGTAGTAGTGAGGGTAATGGCGATGAGAGGGGAGATGAGGAAGTAGAAGTGGATGTGCTTGAGAAGGGAGTTGGGGGTTGTGGAGATTATGTTAAGAGATTGAGGATTCAGGTTAGAGATCTAGATCATAGAATGGATGTTGGAGATGCTAGAGTAGTATATGCTAAGAAGAGGGAAATGGCAGTAGAGGATAGAGAGAGACTTGATCGATCTCAGGTGAGGGAATTCATTGATATTGTTTAGGATCTATCTCTTAGGGAGGCCATATACATGATATATAGAGCCAGAAAAGAGGCACAGAGAGAGATCAAGTACTAGAGAGGGTATTATGAGTGTGTCATCCCTACAGATCAGAGTGTGCTAAGCTATTTAGCATCTTAAGGGGCTACAATATCTCAGGGTAGTGGAGTAATAGTATAACCAACCCCAATACCATAGGAAGATACACTTGAGGTAGTCTCTAGACAGACTGGTGCAAGACTTTCTATGCCACCTACTAGACTAGAAGGCAGAGGCAGAAATAAATGATACATTGTTTATGCTTTTGTATACATACATATATTTTGACTGAGCTTGCAAGATCTCATTGTACTCAGACATTGATTTGATGAGATATACATATGTGATGAATCTTTTTTGTGACGTTTACAAATTTTTTATGATTATGTATACTTTTGATCATGATATACATTTCTATATGATGGTATTATACATTGATGATGTGATGTACTTATGACATGGTTATGATATTTTTATGTGATCATGATGATGATGTGTACATTGATTGTATGATGATTATTAGAGTTACACAATAATGTATGGAGTAACAATGTAATTCCTAAATGCAATAATGTATGGATGTACTTCTATATTTTATACTTTTCTTATCTGCTATACTAACCATGTATGCAAGATCCATGATGAAATGTCTAAGCACATAAATTTTTGACTCGCTACATTAGTTAGAAGAAAATTAGTAATAAGAAATATTTAGAAGAGAATGAATTAATTTCCATCAATATAGGTGATATTTGTGAGTCTTTGTCAAATATTTTCAACAATATCATCATCATGTCTTATTTGAAAATAAAGAGATATGAATTCACATAGGTATTAACAATCTGGATAGTGCTACGATCTTTGTTGTAACAAGAAGATAACAAAAAAGGAATTTTTTATTACATCCCAGGGTTGTGTTAGAATTGAGTGCATGTAACTATAATATTGTTAGAGATTTGATTATGAGTAGTTGATTGATTGTATGTTTGTCATTGATGACAACATATAATACACAATAGTAATTCTGTATGTACTTATCAAAATGATGATATGAAGACTTGCATGGATAGATACATGTTGTTGACATGTTTATTATGTTATGTTTATACACGCAAACCCAGATATGATGTTTTAGTAAAGTTATGTAATTCTGTTATTGGTAGTTACAGTTCTGGAAGTGTAATTGTTTAGGGCCGACGTATATCACATTTTTCTTGAGTTGCACCTATCTTCTATATATGCATGTGTATATTCATGATTAGTTATGAGTTGATGATATTAACCCAATGGCGCCAAATGTGTTTCAAGAATATTGCAAAGTTAGAGTTAAATTGGTGAGGCCAACTTAGTGAAGCATCACATCTATTCAGTTTATACTTGCACAGTTGTAATTATGCTTGTGTGCTTAGTAGAGCCGACAAGGATGTTATGAAGAGTTGTATTATAGGTCCCATGATCTCATAATTTAAGGAATATACTTATAGAAAGTCAAAGGTGACACACTAAGTGTGAATGATATGAAAAGAGAAGAAAGGTGTACAAAGAAGATTATCATAGTTGGTTCAGTCATCAAGAGTCTATGTGAAGAAGTGAAAGATCGCAATACACTAGAACTGATCAAGACAATAGGTCTACTCTACATTTCATCATCAGATATAGAGCATATCTTTTACACAGAAGGTTGTAGCCTTCACCATCAAGCAGTGAGCTTTTGGACAGTGAGTCCACCACCCCTAACAGGGTTATTTGTAAGAGACTCCTAATAGGGTCCAACCCTTAACTAGGTCACTATACTTATTACATTGTAAAGTAAAACTCCTAACAGGGTTGAGATATCTTCTAACAGGGATTACTATAAACAAGTATAGTTCATTGTGGGTGTTAATTCCCACTGAGCTTTTTACCATTTGGTTTCCCCATAATCAAATTGTGTGTTGTGTACTGTGTTATCTGATTAAGCATTTACTTTGTTGTATTCTAAAGTTAAAGAACTAAAGTTACTGATAACTTATTCACCCCCCCTCTCAGTTATCCTTTGGGACTATTCTAACAATTGGTATCAGAGCCAAGTTCCTTAGAGAAGAATCCTAACAGCTTAAGGTAAATCAGATCTCTTACTTCAGAAAAGAAAGCCCTAAGTTTGATGGAGAAAATTATCTAGATTGGAAAAACAAAATGATAACACATCTATAGTGTTTTGGCTTTGAGATCTTTGAAATTGCTACAGAAGAGGTTGTAATTCCATCTCTGAAAGACCCTGCAAAGGATGATGCTACTAACAGACAAAAGGATATATTTATACATAATGCAATTGCTAAAGAAGCCCTAATCAATGCCTTATCTGAAAGTGAATTCTTTGAGATCAAGAAAATTGACAGAGCATATACCATATGGAAGTATTTAGAAGATATGTTTGAAGGAGATATTCAAGCAAAGAATGCACACAGGAAGACATGGAAAAAGAAATACAACAATCTTGAGATGTGACCTAAAGAGAACATTACAGCTTTCAATCACAGGATAAATGAAGCACTCTCTGTAATCATAAATGTTGGTGGAGAAATATCAAAAGAAGATATAATGGACAAGTTGCTAACTACTTTAACATCAGACTATGAAAACAAGATAAGTATTCTAGAGAAAACCATGCAATTCTCACAAGAATTTAAGAGAGAGACCTTGATCATAAAAATCTTTGCATTTGAGATATCAAGATTGAAGACTGAACCTAAAAGTGAAATAGCTTTCAAAGCCTCAGCCCATGGTAAGAAATCCTTACACATCCCCAGTCATAATGAGAAAGAAGAAGTTGATGAAGAACTAGAAGAAATCATTTCTATGATTTATAGAAGAGAAAATAAAGGTAAAGAAAAATATGAAGGATAGCTTCCATTCAAATGTTTTTCATGTAACAAGATTGGTCACTTTGCATATAAGTGTCCCACAAGAGTCAAGAAGTTCTGATCTGATTACAAACCCAAATATAAGAAGGAATGTTATCATACTGAAGAAGGTGTAACTGATGAAGATTCATGAGAAGATGAAATTGGATTCATTGCCCTTAGAGACATGGAAAAGTTTCTTGAGGAAATCGACAGTAAAGATGAAAAGGAAGAACAAGAGCTAGCCCTAATTTCCAAAGAAGACATCAGAACTGATTGGATCATTGACAGTGGATGCTCCCATCATATGACAGGGGACAAAGACAGATTTGTTCAGTTAGATAGATACAAAGGTGGTATGGTTAGATTTAGAGACAACACTCCTAAACCTATCATAGGAAGAGTTTCTATCAATTTGGATGGAAAGAACAAGACAAATGATGTTCTATATGTTGATGGATTACATCATAACTTGCTGAGTGTTGGATAGCTACTTGACAAGGGTTATCATTTGGAGTTCAAAGAAAACACATGCATCATTAAAAACAAGGATGGAGACATGATTGCATTAGGTTCTAAAACTAAAGGTAATGTTTTTCAGCTCAATTCTGATGTAAGTTGTTTTGTTACAAAGGTGGATGATAGTTGGCTATGGAACAAGAGACTATGTCATATCAATTTTGATAACATAGTAAAGATCAGTAATGTCAAGGTAGTTAGAGACCTACCAAGTATTGCAAGACCAGTAGACATAGTATGCAAGGAATGTTTTATGGGAAAGCATGTAAGGAGTTACTTCAGAAGTAAGAAAAACTTAGTTGAGAACAAATTGGACCTAGTGCATACAGATCTGTGTGGTCCTACCCAAACAAGATCATACTACAGAGAAAGGTATTTCATTTTTTTTGTTGATGATTTTTCTAGGGTGATGTGGGTTGCGTTCTTAAAGGAGAAGTCTAAAGCCTTTGAGAAGTTTAAAATATTCAAAGCTAAAGTTGAGAATGAATCCAGATTGAAACTGAGATGTCTGAGATCAGATAGAGGAGGAGAGTTCACCTCTGATTAGTTTTATGATTATTGTGAAGAACATGGTATTAAAAGATAGTTGAAGGCACCTAGAACCCCTCAGAAAAATGGGATTGTAGAAAGGAAGAACATGATCATACTTGATACAATGCACACTATGATGATTGAAGGAAACATTGCGTACACCTATTGGAGAGATGCAGTGAATACAACAGTATATACTATCAACAAAACTCAATTAAGGCCAGGTGCAAATAAGACATCCTATGAACTTTGGTTTGGCAATGTACCTACAGTAAAGTATTTCAGAATCTTTGGTAGCAAGTGTTACATCAAGAGAGATGATGGTGTTGGTAAGTTTGATGCCATAAGTGATGAAGGTATTTTCCTTGGTTATTCTACTAAAAGAAAAGTATATAGATGTTTCAATTTGAGATTAAAGAAGATAATTGAAATCACACATGTTAAGATTGATGAAAATTTTGTGGTTCAAGAGAGGTACTATAAATATGCACCTATGATTGAAGATGAACCCAGACCTAGCAACAAAGATACTGTTATTGAAGAAATGTTTGATTACATTGATGTCTCATGAAATGATCCTGAATCAAGTAGAGAAGGCTCATAGATTATAGAAGAAGAAGACACACCTAAGGTTTCAAAATTCACATCTAGATACCACTCTAAAGATGACATCATTGGAGATCAGAGCAGTAGTGTTTTGACTAGATCAAAAGTAAAAGGTCTAGCAATGGATGAAGAGGTATGCTTACTTTCACAGATTGAACCTTTAAGTGTTGAAGATGCTTGTAATGATTCTGATTGGAAGAATGCAATGAAAGAAGAATTAGATTAGATAATTAAAAATGATACATGGGAATTGGTCACTAGACCCAGTGAAAAAATGTGATTGGAGCAAAGTGGGTATTCAGAAACAAGATGAATGAAGATGGTACAGTAGTTAGAAACAAAGCAAGATTAGTATGTAAAGGATATGCATAGAGAGAAGGAATAGACTAAACTGATGCAATTTTCCCCTGTGAGTAGACTGGAAGCCATTAAATTGTTTTTGGCATATGCAAAATTCAAAGACTTTAAAGTTTATCAAATGGATGTAAAATTAGCTTTTCTAAAAGGTGATTTGAATGAAGAAGTCTACATTGAACAACCTGAAGGATTTAGTCTTTCAGATGAACCAGACATGGTATGCAAATTGAAAAAAGCACTCTATGGTCTTAAACAGGCCCCAAGAGCTTGGTATGAGAGACTTGATGGTTATCTTACCAAGATTGGATTCAAGAAAGGAGCAATAGATTATAACCTATTCACAAGGGAGACACCTGATGGATTACTATTAGTTGCCATATTTTTTGGTGACATTATCTTTGGAGGTAATGACAAGCTCAGTACAACATTTGCAAAAGAAATGCAGAATGAATTCAAAATGAGTATGATTGGTACTATAAAATACTTTCTAGGACTGAATGTAAAACAAATAGATAAATGTATATTCATTAATCACTCAAAATATGTGAAAAAAATATTAAAGACCTTCTAGATGGAGGACTGTAAGCCAGTATACACTCCCATGATAACAGGAAGAAAGCTTTCAAAGGATGATGACTCCACAATAGTTGTTAAAACATTGTACAAATCTATGATTAGTAAACTCATTTATCTAACTCAATCTAGACCTAACATATCTAATGCAGTTGGAAATGTTGGAAGATTTGCAACTAAACCCAAGCAGAGTCACCTAATGGAAATCAAGAGGATATTCAAATATCTAAAGGGAACTATAGACTATGGTTTATGGTATCCTAAATCAGAGAATGTAAAGCTTCATGTGTATACATATGTAGATTGGGTAGGTTGTATTGATGATAGGAAGAGCACTTTAGGAAGAGAATTATTCCTTGGAGATAGGTTGGTTTCTTGGATAAGCAAGAAGAAGAATTGTATTTCTTAGTCAACAGTAGAAGATAAATATGTTGCAGCAGCACTAAATTGTTTAACCATGGTTTGGATCAAGCAGATGGTTAAATACTTTGGCATTGAGGTTGATTATCCTAATTTTATTCATTGTGATAATACTAGCACTATCAACATGTCTAAGAACCCTGTGATGCATGCAAAGACAAAACACATAGAGATCAAGTACCACTTCTTAAGAGAAAAGGTTGCAGACAAAGAAGTTAAATT
>MU224242.1:2772646-2786156 GCA_018584345.1 Thuja plicata
ATGAACCAACTCTGATAATCTGCTTTGTACATCTTTCTTCTCTTTTCATATCATTCACACTTAGCGTGTCACCTTTGACTTGCTATAAGTATCTTCCTCAAAGTATGAGATCATGGGACCTGTAAGAAAACTCTTCATAACATCATTTTTGGCTCTACTAAGTACACAAGCATAATTACAACTGTGTAAGTATAAACTGAATAGACACGACGCTTCACTAAGTCGGCCTCACCAATTTAACTTTAACTTTGCAATCTTCTTGAAACATGTTTGGCGCCTTTGGATTAATATCATTAACTCATATCTAATCATGAATATACACACGCATATATAGAAGATAGGTGCAACTCAAGAAACACATGATATACGTCGGCCCTAAACAATTACACTTCCAGAACTGTAACTGCCAATAACAGAATTACATAACTTTACTGAATCATCATATCTGGGTCTACGTGTATGAACATAACATAATGATCATGTCAACAACATGTATCTATCCACGTAAGTCTTCATATCATCATTCTGATAAGTACATACATAATTACTACTGTGTATTATATTTTGTCATCAATGACAAACATACAATCAATCAACTGCTTAGAATCAAATCTCCAAAAATTTCAACCTCAATAGGTAGTACTGCTTCTGTGCCATAGACTAGGGAAAATGGTGTGGCTCTCGGTGTTTTGATGCTTGTTCTATAGGCCCAAAGTTCCAAATTTAATTGTAAATGCCAGTCTTTGCTAGATTTACTCACAGTTCTATGTAGGATCTTGAGAATATTCTTGTTAGATGCCTCAGCCTATCCATTACCTTGAGGATAATAGATTGAGGAACAATGTTGAGTAATGTGAAATTGTGTGCAAGGGTCTTCAATGTCTTGGTTTATAAATTGGCCCCCATTGTCTGTTACAATTAAAGAGGGTATCCCATATCTACAAATAATGTAGTTCAAGATGAACATAGCCGCCTATTTTTCAGTGGCTTTGATCAGCGGCATGACTTTGACCCACTTTGTGAAATACTCAGTGGCCATAATGATGTACTTGTGTCCACTTGAAGAATTAGGATATATTTGTCCAACCAAATCAAAGGCCCATTGCTGAAATGGCCAATGTGTTATGAATGGGATGAGTTCTCTGGTAGAAGCATGGATAAGATTTCTGTGTTTTGCATTTATGACATGTCTTTGAAAATTGAATAGCATATTTTTCCATTATGGGCCAGTAATAGCCTACTCTGAGCAATTTCTTAGCTAGAGAAAATCCATTTGAGTGTGATCCACATACACCTTTGTGGACTTCTTTTAATGTGTGATTTGACTCTTTGTGTTCTAAACATCTAATAAGTATACCATCGAGACCTCATCTATATAAGTTATTAGCAATCAGGACATAACGTGATGCTATCCTAATTAAGGCTCTTTTCTCATTTCTGGATAGATCATTAGGTATAGTTTGGTCAGTTAGTAAGCGATGATCTTAGCATACTAAGATTGGTCTTGGGCATTTAAAGCAGAAATTACTTGGTATTAAGGTGTATCAAGGGCTAGGTAGGATAATTCTTCCACCAAGAAGTCATAGAAGAATTGATGTTCCTCCAATTGTAACATGGATGCCAGTGTAGCCATAGCATCTATAGCTTTATTCTCTATTCTGGGTACTTGCTGGAATGTGATGAAGACAAAGTACTTCTTTAAGTCATCAACTAGTTGCTTATAGGGCATCAACTTCTCATCTTTGGTTTGATAATCTCTATTTACTTGATTGATAATGAGCTGGGAGTCACCATACACATGTAACTCTACAATCTTCCATTCCATGGCAAGCTTGAGTCCATTTACCAATGCTTCATATTCAAAAATGTTATTTGTGCATGGAAACATCAATTTGTAGGACTTGGGTATCTTGTAGCCTTGAGGAGTTATGAATATAACTCCTACTCCAGAGCCTTGTTGCGTGAAAGAACCATCAAAGTACATCTTCCACAAATACTCAGTTAGATGCATAATTATTTCATTAGGGAACTCAATTCTTAAAGGTTCATCATCTTGGAGTGGTGAATCAGCTAATTGATTGATGATGACTTGTCCTTTAATAGCCCTTCTATGCACACACTCAATGTCAAATTTGCTTAGAATCAGGACCCACTTTTCCAATCGTTCAGTTAATGGTATCTTGTTTAGGAGGTACTTCAAAGGATCTATCTTTGCAATGAACCTTACTATATGTGATGGCATATAATGTCTCAATTTTTGTGATATGAAGATAACTTCTAAGAAATCTTTTTCAATTATGCTATAATTGAGTTCCTAAGATACTAATGTCCTACTGATGTAGTAGATTGATCTTTCCTTTTTAGCTTCATCCTCTTGTGCCAGAAATACCCCCAATGATGTAGATATAGCTGAAATATATAGGAGTAATGGCTTTTCTTGAATGGGTGCCATAAGAATAGGAGTAGCCAGGTACTCTTTTAATTCTTTAAATTTATTTTCGTAATGTTCATCCCATTTGAAGGTGACACCTTTATGTAGCAATTTGGTAAAGGGTTGTGCTTTATCTACAAGTTGTGACATGAACCTCTTGATTGACTGGAGTCTCCCTTGTAATGACTAATGTTGTGTGGAGGAGTCATTTCTAGTATAGCTTTGACTTTTTTAGGGTCTACCTCTATTCCTTTTGCTGAAATAATAAATCCTAAGAGTTTTCCTGATTGGACCCCAAAGGCACATTTCTTTGGATTGAGCCTGAGTTGAAATTGCTCCATACGATCTAATATCTTCCTTAAGTTGTCAATATGAGTAGTCCTTTCTTTTGATTTAGCTACAGTATCATACACGTAATCCTCCATGTTTATATGCATCATATCATGGAATATAGTAGTCATAGCTTTTTGGTATGTAGCACCTACATTCTTTAACCCAAACGGCATAACATTCCAACATAAATTTTCCCATACACATGTGGATGCGGTTTTATCTTGATCTTCAGGAGCAATTTTAATTTGGTTAAAGCCTAATAAACCAGCCATAAATGAGTAGATTTGATAGCCTGCTGTTAGATCTATGATCATATCAATGTTTGGTAGTGAAAAATCATCTTTAGGACATGCTTTGTTTAAGTCTCTAAAGTCTGTATAGATTTGGATAGATTTATTTGATTTAGATACATGCACCACATTAGAAATATATCCTACATAAGAGATGACTTTGATGAATCCAACTTTTAATAATTTTTCTAGGTCAGCTTTTACTAGTAATGCAACATGAGGATGCATCTTTCTTAGTTTCTATTTTATGGGTCTGATCCCAGGAGCTATAGATAAATGGTGCATTATTAATTCAAGATCCAACCCAGGCATATCCGTGTAAGACCATGCAAAGTTGATATTTTTCTCTTTCAAGAACTTAGTGAATTGTATCTTCTCCTCATCTAAAAAAGATTTTGCTAGGTGAAAAATTTAAGGAACTTTAGCTATGCCCAAGTTAACTGGTTTTGTTGGTTCTATCAAAACTGAAGATCTTTCTTGAAAGTGCTTAGGGAGGATATCGAGAATCTCATCTTTTGGCACCTTTGAGAGGTTCTCACCATCAGATACATCTTTTGTTTTTACTATTTTAGAATATGACAATGTCATAACGTGGTTTTCACCATGAGTTCTGTTCTTCTTTTTATTTTTCAATTTGTGACTAAGAAACTTGATATCCTCTTGTGACATGTTCACGCTTCTTGCATTGGTGCAAGATGGGTAAGGTTCACATGCATTTAGGTAGCAAGCCAAAGTGTAGTCATTAGAGATTTCTAGGATAGGAGTAGGATCCGTATTAGTCCAATAAATTAGGTTTGGGTTTAATAAAGACAAGGAGTCAGATTTTGGGAAGGACAACATTGCGTCAGCGTCAAGACTATTAACTAACATGACATGTTATATTAAGTCTATCTCTTTGATGTTTAGATAAATAAGAGTTAGATCATCATTATCAAAGTCATTGTTAGTTATATGTGGAACAAACTCTAGTGACTCATCAGTGGAACTTTTGCCTTCATCTCTTTGTAGAAGGAGGCTCCTAGCTTGTAGCTTCTGAATTTCTTGTAGACCTAGGAAAATACCAGTTTCTTCATCAATGATTCAGGGAAGAGATAACTCCAATTTGGGAACATAAAAAATGTTAGGAGCAATGTTAGAATGCCCTCTATATTCTGATGGAGCTGTGAACATGTGAATCACATCTATTTCAATGTCCTCTGTGGCAATAGATAGATCATCCCACTAATAATCATGGGAGTCTGATATTTCATCTTCAGACCTGTTCAAGAATTCAACAATAGTTACCTGATGTACTCTATTAGCCCCTTGTAGATCAAAGCATGGTAAATCTAGGACATGTGTGATTGTTACCAACTACCCCCAATTAGGATGTGAATCCCATGGTTGGGGTGTGTCTTCAGTCGTTGTTTCCATCAATGGCACCTCTGGAGTGTCTTCTACTGTTTCTTCTACCTCTTGAATAGTAGCTTGTGTTAACAAAGGGATATGAGTGTCTTGTGGTGTCTCAAATCTTGATACATATCTTTCTCCTTGACATTCAGGATACTCTGTACCAATATGTAATAACCTCTCATAAGACCATTGTTATAGTTCTATTTCTTCTTCTTCATCACTACCTTTAAAAAATATCATACTATCTTTTGAAGTAGGGTTTTAAGATTTATTATTGAAACCTAGCCCTATTTTATCTCTGGTATCCCTAAATTCTATGTGTATAGGTTCAATAAGTCCTTTTCCTTTGTCGCCCAAAGGTCCTTTTCCTTGATATCCCATTTGTTTGAGAAGATCATATCCTTTACCATACTTCTTTGGGGATATTTCCACATGTTTTACCTCTTTTTCCTTTGGTTCCCCCTGGTAAAGCTTGGCCAAGACTGCTTGTTCTTCACTGTCATCCCATTGGGAGGTAGATTCTCTAACCATACCAGTTGCTTTGTGAATTTTTGGCTCTTTAGATGTAGTGGGTGTGAAAGATGGGGAAGGATTCCCATAGGATCTTGGTGACACTGGAAATTCTATCAATGACAAGTTCATGTCCAACTTGTGTTCTCCCATACTAGTTTATTCAAGTTTTAAGGTCTTTCCAAATATTTTCATAACCATGTCTTTGGTAGTCTCAGGTACAATTTATTTTGGAGCTTTCTTGTTATCAGGGACTATACTACCTACCTTAACAATGTTGCAAGTATAACAAACATCTGCACAAATTGTCACTTCCACCCCATTATGTGGGAATTTGACACATTGGTGGTAAGTAGATGGTACTGCTTGCATTTCATAGATCCAAGGTCTCCCTAATAGTATGTTGTAAGAAAAGGGTAGATCCAGAACTTGACATATCACATTTCTTTCGACTGGTCATATTCTGATTGACAGAACAATAAGACTATGAGGCCTCACCTCGACCCATCATAGCTTTACTACTCAATCACATTTTGATACTTTATGTTTTGATACATTGATACACTCTTTGATCATCCTGACAGAGACTCGAGATATTATGTTTATTATGATGATTATATTGTATGGATTTCAGTTTGATATGGATTAGACCTAGAACATGTGGTTGATTTTGATTATATATGTTTAGATTAGTGAATTGATGAGAAGATCAGATCATGATTAGACTTAACTATTTCATGAATGTTATGTCATGATGATTATAGAATTATTGTGTTTTAAACATTTCTGTATGAAAATTACAATTAGGAATTTAATTCTACGTATTGATTAATGTTGCTAATTATAAATTGAAAATGTATATTGCGTGTGATTTTATTATCTTGGACTACTGATGCTCAAGTTTAGTGTGAAGGAAAGAGAACCATGGAATTATTCAGAAAATCAGGGCTAAACACATGTGAATTGAGTAAGCCAAGGTTTAATCTATTAAGAGGTTGAAACCTCATTGTAATGTGATCTTTATTGTAAACTTAATCTAAATGTGTGTTAATAATTTAAAATTCATGTTGTTGTTAGACATGTCATTGTGAATGTGATGTGTATTTTGTTTGGTGTCACTTGACACTTGTGTTGTCTATGTAGATGGTGACATGTCAATTAGGGCTTGGGAAAGAATCACCTAATCTTATAGGATATTATATTAATCCCACTTGCATATAGATGTCTTATAGGGATTACATCAAGTTGGAACTCGAATTTGAAGTTTAGGGGTACCTTGGAGAGGTTAAAGTGACCCTAGAGTGTATTTTTGACCAAAATTTTCTAATCCTAAGGGGGTACCTTGGGTTAGGGTGAGTTTTTACCTATGGAGTAAACCTAGATCACCATTATGGCTTTCCAAAATGCCTACCTTTCAAAAGTGGTGAAAATGAGGATGGCCAGATGTATTTAACTTATCTCACACTCCTTACTAAACTCATAATTAAGAGAGGAGACAAGAGGTAAGAAAAAGGACTAGAGGGCATGTCTCATTAATTGCTAAGTCTTGAGTACACTTCTAGGAGTCTTTTTAGAAGATTTGGAGAAACTTAGTGAGTGTTCACCCACTCTCCAATTATGGAGACAACTAGGTTTGGAGGAAGAAAAGGAAAAAGAATAAGGGCTTCTTCTCAACCACATTCTTGCCATTTTTCTTAGACCAAGGTTGGTGGATTCTTTCCATGGAGGAATGCTCTTGCATTTAAGCTTACACGTTATTGTTTGAATGAATATGTAAATCTTGTATGGTTTCATATATATAATCTTGTAAAGTTTTGTTGTGGTAGATGTTGATGTTATGTGTTGGGTTGGGGATGCATTTAAATTTTGTTCATCTCTTGTTCTTTTGGATTTGAGAGTATTGTTCATGCAATTTGAAGGCATTACTCACCCTTTGGAAAGGGAAGAAGTGGCCTTGAGTGAAGGGGTTAGTTGGTCTCTCCATTGTAGTGAGAGTCTCTTCACTTTGAGAAGAGGGATAATTTCATGGAGTATGGGCTCCATGAAGCCATGTTGTAAATATTGTTTTTGGTATAGAAATGACCAAATATGTATATAAAAGGAATATTAATTTATCCTTGGAAAGACATGGGAGAAAAATCTTGTTGACAAATTTGAATGTAATGGCATTCTTCTCTTTGGAAAAGCCCACCTTCACCCTACTTCAATGGGTTTGGAAAACCCATTTGTGAAACTTTGGTTGGAAGTAAATTGTTATGTTGTGCATATATGTTAGTTGTGAAAATTATAATGTGTTACTTTGTTTAGGCTTAGTTATCCAAACTCGGAGGTGGTCTCTTTGAGGCCTTGGTTGGGAGGAGAGATCTCATGGTTCCTTTCATGTTTTATTGCAAGTTTTTTTGAAATCAAGTTGGATGTGGAAAAGTTTTGAAGAAATCTTCATTTTGGTATTATTGTGAAAGATCAACTTTATGGTTGCATGATTACCCCTTGTATTGAGGATCATTTTGTTAAGTGTTGTAAAGTCCATTGTGTAAGCTTGTTGAGCAAAATGTGAAAATCTTTCATTTCTTTTGTAATGATATTCATAGCACGTAAAACTTGTGAATTGTTAAATATTGAAATCTCTAATGTATGTGACTTTAAATTTTCAAGTCAATAACATTACATATTTCCTTTGGAATTTCTAAAATTTTATCCTAATTTAGATCAATACCTCATCTTAAAAATGATTGTATTCCCAATCCTTAAAAAAAAAAGAGAGATTAGCTTACTAACTATAGAAGTCAAGAAATTCATATATTATTGGAAACAATCACCTTATATTAATAAACAAATTTTAATTCTATAATGTTTGGCAAAAAGAAAAAAAACAATCTAATTCATGCATGTAGCTACAAAAAAAAAAAGAAATCAATGATGTTAATATGTAGAAACTTTAACCAAATCTACCATGTCATTTTCTAGAATATAGAGCAAAAAGCTCTCCAAAAAATGTATGGGAATGGATTTAATTCCCTTCCCTTACATAGAGAATATTCCCTAAAGATCCCCTCTCTAATACCCCTTTATTAATCCCCTAAACACCCCTTTAAATTACCCTTTCTTATGTTAATTCATAGTCTTTGTTTTGGGAAGGCTTAATGTCCTTCACCGATCTTCATGGGCCCCACCATAATATTCCCCCTTACCTTTTTGTAAGGGGGAATATTATAATCATTACCCAAAAATTAAAACCTTCCCCCATTTGTTGCAGATTGATTCAACATAAGAAAAAAGGTACATTCCTAGGACAAAGGGTTTTAGCATAGTTTAAACATAATGGAAAGTGTTTTTGGGCCCACCTCAACTTTGAGATTTCACATGCTTTCCTTTGGTTTAATGCCACATACCCTCCTCATGCAAAATATAAACTTGTTGAATTCACTATATTTGATGGGAGACTTGTAGTGGCCCCCACCATCCTTGTCCCATGTGACTTCATTTGCTAAGGCTTTTCTCTCTCAAAAAAAATTTGCAAGTTATGAAAGGATTTGTGATTTCACACCCCTCCCCCCACTTGGAAGTGGGCCATGGGGGATGGGGATAGGATGTGATAGCTTGATAGGCTAAAAGGGTTAGGGAGATAGGTTGATAGGTAGGCAAGTTGGTAAGGTTATAGGTAGTTGATAGTTAATAAAGTTAATAACATAATTAGATTTAATTATATATTGAACAATTTATTAAAATATTATTCTACTCTATCTATTAGGTACATAATTAAAATGGATCCCTATATTTAGATAGATTAATTTAGCTAAATAGAATTAATTATTATTTGTTTTATTTGAATTATGTAGTCTCATTTAATAGATGTATTTTCTATTTAAATTGTGTAGTTTAATTTCTAGATTTGAAACCTTAGTTTTTATGTGAAATATATATAGGTTTGCTAATATGTTATGGACTTAATTCCTTATTGTTTATTAAAATCATGTAATTTTTTATAAATAAAGTTTATTTAATTGTGTAATTAATTATTGATTGCTAGACATAGTTTCTATGTAAAATGTATAAACAAATGTTAATTTAATTTTAATACAATAAATTGAGTTATGTTGCCTATGTGTTTCAAATGGACTAGAGGTTCATTTAAATTTTCTACTTGAGATTAATCTAATATTCTATTAAAGAATTAAAAGACTATAGTTGCATGGGAATTTGTAAGGGAGAATTTAATTTTTTGAGATTAGATTAGGTTTTGATTATTGAATTTTAAACTAGTAGTTAATGGCCAAAAGAAAATTGGGACTAGAATTAAATGAAGAAGTTGTAACCAAGGTTAAGAAATAAAGTGATTACCAGGGCAATCTAATTCAACGTATGACTCTTAAAAATAGACTATCATCATGATACTACATAGATTAAAATATGAAACCAGAGTTAAATCAATCTGACCCAGGTGCTCACATAACCTGTATGACTAGTTGATGCTCTAATTTTGCATCTATATGTGGAGTGACCCTAATTCAACCTATGTATATACCTTGTAACTTGAAGACTAATCATACCATGATATCACATTACCTCAAATACATCCCTTTTTAATTGTATGCACTTGCGTTTTAAAAAAAATTTGTATGTGTGTTTTGCCCTAGTGTTGGGCATGACATTTTGGTATCAAATCCAGTGTTTCGACACTAGGAACCTAACCCATTACATTTCAACTCAATCAAAAACTTAAATCATTATGTAGGATGCCAATGGTCACCAAGGCTAACTGATGAGGCAGAGGTCATAGGGCTCCCTGTGGGGGGAAAGATAGGAGGATCCACCACCTCCACCACCACCACCTCAGAAACCTAACCGGGGTATTATGGATGTTCTCTAGAATTTGATTGGGGTGATCTAGCAGAGACTACCACCCATAGTTTAGCAACAGATTCTCGAAAGGGAAGCACATATTTCATAGAATGATAAAGTAGTTAGCAGAGAGAGGAGTAGGAGTCCCCACCCAGGTCTATTGAGGGTCATAAAGAGGAGGAGGGTGAGTCAGTTCATCAGGTTGTAATACCATGCGAGCATGAGATACATTCTAGGGAGAGACCCCCTAGAGATGTTAGAGATGAGATCTGAGAGTTATTACAACTCCATCCACCCTTTTTTTTGGGATCCACTGACGGGTTAGTAGCAGAGGGTCTAGTTACAAAGTTTACAGTGATGTTTTGGATTGTGCCCTTATGGAAATTAGGTAAAGGCATGACTTTCAGTCCATCTCCTAGTCCATCTCCTATGGGAGAAGGCTTCCACTTGGTGGGAGTAGGAGGTTTCCATAGGTGGAGTGAATATTGACACACTCATTTAGGAGACTTTTGTGGCCCATTTTCATGAGAGATATCTCTCCAAGCATTTCAGACAGAGGCAGATAGAGGAGTTCCATGATCTCCAGCAGAGAGGCCTCACAGTGAACCAGTATGAGAGTCAATTTCTCGAGCTCCTTCCATATGTTGATTACATGAAGGACAAGAAATTACATACTCACCGTTTCATTAAGGGACTTAATATGTCTCTTTAGAGCATGATATGCCTAGCATTCCCTACCATGTTCAGAGGGGCAATTAAGACAACACTTGTAGCTGAGGATATCTATACTAGATAGGAGTCTCAGGATCGGTCCTAGCACTGAAACCCCTCTTCCCAATAGTCTTAGCAATAGAGATTCCAGAAAAATTCTAGACAGAGGCATTCACAGGGTTATCAGGGCTCTAAGCCCAAAGAGTGGCAGTCTCAGAACCCTAGACAGAATCATAGGACATAGACCCCTCAAACACAGCCAGCTAGGACTCAACAGTCCTCTAGGGGTGGATATAGTGGTTCTAGTAGGACTGAAGGGTCACAACAGCCTAGGACACAAGGAATGCAAATTCAAACCTGAGGGCCATGTTACACTTGTGGTGGTATGGGTCATTTAGCGAAAGAGTGCCCACAGGGACAGTCAGCCAGTGGTCAGAGAGGAGCTACCTCAGAGCCTACAGTTGGAGATATGGTTAGATCCCATAAAGTTTTTGCAATGGTTGATAATCGCCAGGCTGAGCACTAGGCCACGATCATAGAGGCCGTAGGTGGAATTGGATGCACATCGACAACTTGAGCACATTCATATTATAGTTTGATGGACCCTTGAACTCTGAGGCTGAGAGCTAGACCAGGCTAGAGTCCAGTGGAATTGTTATGATGAGGTCACGAATTCATGGGAGGATGTAGAACAGATGAGATCTCAGTACCCATATCTTTTGATGAACTCCAGGAGGAAGCTCATGCCTAGTGGGGGAGGATGTGAGGCCTCACCCTGACCCATCATAGATTTACTGCTCTATCACATTTTGATACTTTATGTTTTGATACATTGATACACTCTTTGATCATCCTGATAGAGACTCGAGATATTATGTTTATTATGATAATTATATTGTATGGATTTCAATTTGATATGGATTAGACCTAGAACATGTAGTTGATTTCGATTATATATGTTTAGATTAGCGAATTGATGAGAAGATCGAATCATGATTAGACTTGACTATTTCATGGATGTTATGTCATGATGATTATAGAATTGTTATGTTTTAAACATTTATGTATGAAAATTACAATTAGGAATTTAATTTTGCGTATTGATTAATGTTGCTAATTATAAATTGAAAATGTATATTGCATATGATTTTATTATCTTGGGCTATTGATGCTCAATTTTAGTGTGAAGAAAAGAGAACCATGGAATTATTCAGAGAATCAAGGCTAAACACATGTGAATTGAGTAAGTCAAGATTTAATCCAATAAGGGGTTGAAACCTCATTGTAATGTGATCTTTATTGTAAACATAATCTGAATGTGTGTTAATAGTTTAAAATTTATGTTGTTGTTAGACATGTCATTATGAATGTGATGTGTATTTTGTTTGGTGTCACTTGACAATTGTGTTATCCATGTGGATGGTGACATGTCAATTAGGAATTGGGCATGAATCACCTAACCTTATAGGATATTATATTAATCCCACTTGCATATAGATGTCTTGTAGGGATCACATCAAGTTGGAAGTCAGATTTGAACTTTAGGGGTACCTTGAAGGCGTTAAAAGTGACCCTAAAGTGTATTTTTGACCAAAATTAGTTAACCCTAAGGGGGTACCTTGGGTTAGAGCTAGTTTTTACCTATGGAGTAAACCTAGATCACCATTATGGATCTCCAAAATTCTTACCTTTCAAAAGTGGTGAAAATAAAGATGGCCACATGCATTTAACTTATCTCACACTCCTTACTAAACTCACAAATAAGAGGGGAGACAATATGTAAGAAAAAGGACTAGAGGACATGTCTCATTAATTTTTAAGTCTTGAGTACATTTCTAAGGGTCTTTTTAGAGGATTTGGAGAAACTTAGTGAGTGTTCACCCACTCTCCAATTTTAGAGACAACTAGATTTGGAGGAAGAAAAGGAAAAATGATAAGGGCTTCTTCTCAACCATATTCTTGCCAATTTTCTTGGACTAAGGTTGGTGGATTCTTGCCATAGAGAAATTCTCTTGCATTTAAATTTCCATGTTATTGTTTGAATGAATACGTAAATCTTGTATCATTTCATATATGTAATCTTGTAAAGTGTTATTGTTGTAGATGTTGATGTTATGTGTTGAGTTGGGGATGTATTTGAATTTTGTTTCATCTCTTGTTCTTTTAGATTTGGGAGTATTTTTCATGGGAGTTGAAGGCATTACTCACCCTTTGGGAAGGGAAGAAGTGGCCTTGGGTGAAAGGGTTAGTTGGGCTCTCCATTGTAGTGAGAGTCTCTTCTCTTGAAGAAGAGGGATAATTTCATGGAGTATGGGCTCCATGAAGCCATGTTGTAAATATTTTTTTTGGTATAGAAATGACCAAACACTAGTAAATTTGACCTCAATTTTTGACGGCAATTGGTCGAAATTTTGACAGTAATTGGTCAAAATTTACGACCAAAACATTCGTCAGTCTTTTTTTGTTGAAATTTCGACGTATTTATAATTGGTCAAAATTTTGACCAAAACAAAGGTCGGAATTTCGACTATAGCCCAAGCTTAAAATTGCCGTCATTTTTTTAGTGCATTGGTCAAAATTTCGACCAATACTTCCACCAACGAGTGGTCACAAATTTCGACCAATTCACTAAAAAAATGACGAGAATGCCATGCTTTCCACCAAACCAATGGTCCAAATTTTGACCATTGTATTGGTCGAAATTAACCCTGGCATTGGTCGAAATTTTGACCAATGTTAATTTTTTTTAAAAAATATATATATATATATTTTTTTTAAAATTGTTCAGAATCAACCAGAAAAATATAAAGAAAAAAGAAAATTAATAAAAGAATTAAATTCACAGAAGAAATATATAATTTTTGACTATTTACATGAAAAATAACAAGGAGAACAAACTAAATCATATAACAAAGAAGAAAACTGAGGCCAAAGAATGAGAAAAAATTGTGGAAGAAAAATGAGGAAGAATTGTAGAAGAATTGTTGGCATGATAGAGGTT
>MU224242.1:2797236-2821816 GCA_018584345.1 Thuja plicata
TTATCAATTAATGTATATTACAGAATGTAGTATGTGTTCGACTTCAATACTCATCTTTTATCGATCAATGCTCATCTTTTATCGATCAATGCAAGAGTGTTATATAGGCAGCCTCATAGTATGGACATGTCGATAGAGTGACATGTCTCTACATGTAGAGACATGTTACCCTATCGACATGCCTCTATGTAACATGTACACCAAAATCCTTTCAAAACCGATACTAATTGGTGTTTAACTAATGAGATTGTTTCACATAAAATGATGCCGAACAAATATTAATTATTTTTTCTCAAAAATGATATTGGGCAGATTAATATGTAATCGTTACTCTTAAACAATCTGTAAAATCTCTATTAATCAATTCATTTGGATGATTTTTGTAGTTGAATTTCAGATATGAAATCTGTTATATCATTGTTATGAGAATTATTATATACATTGATATAGATATATACTTATACAAATCACTTCTCATAGTAACATCTATTTTATCTGATTGAAGCTATAAACATCAACAAATCCTAAAATTTATACATATTTCTTCAACTTGTTTATTTTAGAAAGGTAATCCATTATCCGTGAGTATGCTTCAGGGATTACATACCAAAAAATTATGTAGTTTAGGATAAATATGGAAATTTTATTATTAGTGATATATGTCAGAGGAATGGCCTCTACCCACTTTGTGAACCACTCACTAGTTGTGATTAAAAAACTTATGACCATTGGAAGAAATGGGCATAATCTTACCCATTAGTTCAAATCCCCATCTTGAAAAAAGCTAAGGAGAAGAGAGGGTTTGGAAATCTTGAGTTTGTATGTGGATAAGGTCTCCATGAATCTGACACTATTTGCATCTTTGTACATATTTATAGGCATCTAGCTCCATGGTTGACCATTAGTATACTATTCTCAAGATTTTCTTTGCTAAGTTATTATCACCTAAATGGACACTGCAAACACCTTCATGAACCTCATGTAAGGCTATCTGAGATTCTATCAAATTGAGATATACTAAGAGTATACTATCTAGACCTTTCTTAGATAGAGTATCAATGAGGATGGTGTACCTAGCAGCTTTCCTAATTAGGGATTTATTTTGGTTTCAAGACAATTTAGGTGAAAGGTAGTTGTCTTTGAGATAGGTATACACTTTTTTGTACTAGGATGACTCAAGACCAATAAGGAAACATACAAATTTTGACATGAGAAAATCATAGGCTAGTGTCATAAGTTTTTCTACCAGGAATTCAAATCTCATTTTTTTTCCCTCCATATCTATAATGGATGCTATGGTACCCATCACATTTTTTTCTTTGTTAGGAGCCCTACAGACTTGCTTAAAAATATATATTGGAAGGAAGTCCATAATTGATAAATCAGTTGTCTATAAGAGACCAATTTCTCATCTTTTGTCATATAGTCATTGGTTACATATCTAATGACCATCTGGGATTCACCACATACTTTCAAATTTTGTATTCTCCATTTTATGGTTGTCTTCAATTCCATGACCAAAGCTTCATACTCTGCTATGTTGTTGGTATATGGGAAACTGAGTTGATAGGGCATGGAAATTGCATGACCTTGTGAGGTGATGGAGACAATTTCGGCTCACACACCATGATTTCTATAGGATCCATCAAAATATAACTTCCATAGATCTATTTTTGATGCTTCTATGGAGAAGATTAATTCATTTGGGAACTCTGATACAATTTGTTGATGATCAAGAATGGTTTCTTCTTCCTAGTTATCGATTGTGACTTCCCCTTTGATATCTTATTGATCCACATATTCTATGTCAAATTTTCTTAGGATGATGACCCACTTGGTGAGCCTTCCAGCTAGTGTTTCCTTACTTAGAACTTACTTTTATGGATTTATATGAGCTATGAACTCTTTCTGATGAACTAACATGTTTCTTAGCTTTGGGGAAGTGAACACTTATGATTCATTCTTTCTCTATATGGGAGTAATTGAACTCAAATACAAAGTCAAGGTTCTACTCAAGTAATAGATAGCTCTCTCTTTTCCTTGATCATTGTATTGTGATAACAGATCTCGTAGACTTGAATCAATTTCCACTAGTACATTCAGGGCATATTTATGATGAACACTCCTTGAAATTATGACCAGGCTTCGTCAGAATACCAAAAAATGTCATCTTCAAAAACTTGTCATTGGAACATTTGACGATGCTCATCGGAATCTATAGTACAACACTAATATGCATATGATTTTTGACAAGAGGTTGCATTTGAGGATACTTTTTCTCCCATGGCATTGCCATCGGTAGAACTTGACCTTTCATTGGAATTATGATGACAACTAGGGGGTGCCATTCCAATGAGGATTTTGTATGTCCCAAAACATCCTTTTCAGTGGATTTTGATAGGTCATCATAATTTCAATGAATGTAAGGGGTTGCACATCCAATGAGGATGTTGTCAGATGTACAACATCCTTGTTGGTGGAAATTGACTGGTCATTAGATTGTTTACAACCTCAGGGGATGCACATCTGATGAGGACATTTTTGGACATACATATCCTTCTCGATGGAAATTTACAGGTCATCAAATTTTCCATGACCTCGGAGGATACACATCCGATGAGTATGTTGTCGGACATACAACATCCTGGTAGAATTTGACAGGTCGTTAGAGTTCTGATGACAAATTTTTTTTTTTAAATAATACAAAATAAAAGCCACCTCAAATAAAAGGCTAAGATATATATGCTAGATTTTTTTTTGAATGTTCTACATTGGATTATCACTCAAGATGATAATTTTTTGAAAAACTTGGAGAAATTTAATATAATCAGCTTATATGCTAACAATCTAGGATAGCACTCATAAGGTTATCAAATAGATTTCATATGTCACCCAAAATGAAATGGTGTTGAATAACTTCCCATAATATCATGTACTACAAAATAAAGAACTAAAAATTTTGAATTTATCTTACTAGTTATGAGAACAAATCCATCTTGTGAGAACATAACATCACAATATTTTAACATATATCTATCACTTTATCATGTTTGATCAGTAAATTTACAACAATTAAGTCAGTGGTAAACAAAAATTTCTCATAGTACCTACCTATTCATTCATTCAAACTTTTAAAGAAAAAACACCCTATAGTTACCAAAAATTGTATGATTTCATAACAAGGCAACTATTTCTATAAGAATTTTACCCATTTAGGAAAATTTCATGGTCATTTACTTGTATAAAAGATTCAATCATGTTACATGCTTGCACACACAGTAGACAATACTAACCAGTATATAAATATCAATCACAAATCTGAGCCGAATAAAAATATGATTTATTGATACACTAGTAAAATAGTGAAAATTGGAAGTAGACAGACCAACAAGGATACATTTGCAATTTCAAGTACTGATTCAGAGTAATGTGGAATGAAAAAAAAGTAAAAAAGTAAAAGTAAACATCAGAATAGCTAAGGGTAATATTTGTAACCTATTTGAGATGCAATTCCTTTTATAAATGAATCTGAGGGATCCTCTAATTCAAGTCTCTCTTTTTGCCTTTCTCTAATGGATTACCGAGCTCCTCAGGCTATAAAGAAGCTATGTTATTCTCTATATCCCTGGAAATGCTTTCCTTTGTTTCAAGAAATGTCTCTAAAATCTCAACATCTTGCTTCTTTTCTTCCATATGTTCTTATCTCGATCCTCTCTTTGTGCGGTCATAGAATTCGTCACTGTCACTACAACAAAGTATTGCAGACTACATGTTAGGAATTGATTGGTATGCTCTCATAATATCTTTTGAATCTGAAAATATGAAAGAACGTGGCCTTTTATTATAACCCCAAAACTTTTTAATATATAAAATATTTGATGAAACTGCATTGTTTTATCATTTGATCACCCACCCCACCATACAACATGGCCATTAAATACATTAGAAAAAGAATAGTAAAACATTGAAATCTTCCTATAAACAGTGATTTTCTAATTCAAACATTTGAAATTTGAATAATGTATATAGATATAACTATATTGAATTTTTTCCTTATATGAAAATATTCTAAAAACAGAAAAAGACCTGGTCCATAGAGGAGAAAATTATGAGGCTATATTTTAAAGTTTAAACTTTTAGCTATGGATAAATGAAAATAAAATTAACCAAACCTAATACAAAACATGGACTATCAAGCTATTTAAATTATTGTGAGATCCCAAAATCTCTATAAATGGAACAATTCAAAAGTACTTTATACAGGTGATATTTATAACTATAGATAGAGCTTCAATTAATTACTAAGAGACTATATGCATTGTATGTTGTTAGCATTTCAATTTGCACCTTTCGATATAGAATATATTAGATGTGCAATAAAATTGCTTTTTGAATCAAAAGGGGAAGCTCCTTATAAATTAGAAACTTAACCTAACACTCATACAATTTGTACTTGCAATTTACATTGTCTATAATGATTTGTTGCAGAATTCATGTCCATGCTAAATTAAATGTGAATGTGCTTCTTTTTTAACATTTCCTAATGATAAGATGCTCTTTTAATAATAAGGAAAGGTACTTATGCTATTTTGAGTTAAAATTAAACTAATGGCTACATGCCTGTGTTATTCAGTTAACAAGATTAGTGTAAGTACACATGGACACCTTCGAATTAAACTATGATACAAAGCTTGCAAATTCACAAAAGCAATTTAACCTATTCTCCACCAAATTTTAGGGACGAGGACGACAGGACGTGTTTCTGATGTAAAGACAAATCTTTCTCTCCAACCCTACCTTCTCCTAGGGTCTTCACTAGGCCACTTCTCTACCCTATTAGGGTTCTTAAAAAACCCTAACTCACAAGGATTCCATTCTCAATCCTTCACCTCTTCAATTTGTTTACATCAACAATGAAATCAACTCAATCATCAACATTCTCCATCGATGTCTTATTGCATCCTCCACACCAAATGTTCACACATGACCAAAACCAATCACCAATGGGGAGGAAGGTTTGTTCCGAGGGAATTGTATCCATGACAATGCTTAACAACACAAAGATGCAATGAAATCCTTATCAATTTCAAGAACTTTCTTCAATTTGCACAAAATAGGGCTACAAGGATTTAGGCCTTAAAACACACCTTTTTGACACACAAATCCAAAAATTTCTCAACAAGGTGTAAAATAAATTGCATTTCCTATACCCTTTTTGGAATCTAGGATTTATCTGGTCTCACTTCCCCAACCCGTCTATACAATGGGTTGCAATATTTAGACCTAAAATCAAGGGTTTCTCAAAATTCTGACAACATCCATAAGGGATTCATATTTCACCTCAAATAAATCCTCACCATAATTTCCCCTTGTACATGGTGCTTCCTCACACACATATCCTCCTCTACACATGCTTAGATTGAAGCAACCAATGCATTCAATCCCTCTATTTTCTTCTGCAATCCATTATGATCCCTAACCATGCTCTTCTGGCTCGCCTAGGGCATCACTACAAAAATAAAAAGTTTTCTTTCTAGGGCCCAAGATTCTTTACAAATAATTTAAAAGGATCCATATCACAAATACCAAGGAATCGTATAGATGCCACGGTGGGAAGGTGAGTTATGACCCCATCAGCAAAAAGTGCCTGGATCAGACCAACGATAATGCTAAAACCAAAACAATTTACAAAAGGCAATGAAATAAAATCAAACAACTATCTACACATAGAGAGAATAAAGAAACTACATCTACTACCTCATCCATGAGCTATAGTGCAGAGATCAATCCATTAAATGACACAATGAATGAAAATGCACTAACTGTGGTAAAACATCTCAGAGAAATTGCTTGTTCATTAACCAAATTGTTCCCAATTTTTTCCAACCCAACACCCAGGTCGAGGGAGTCCTTAAATATTTAATCCTTTCACACACTATTTTTTTCAAATATTTACATAACCATATGCTTGAAAATTCAGTTGAGAAAGAAATGTTGTCATTGACAACATTGTCAATTTTGCAAAGTTGTCAGCAACTTTTGCATTCTTGCACCCAAACTTGGTCAACTCATTATGAAACTTAACCAAATGCATAATTATGCTTACTAGACCATGAAATAGGTATCCTACCATTTTCTTGTCCAATTTATTCCTCTAAATGTGCAAATGCAATGTTTCCACAACATTTCCATAATATGTGTAATATTTTCCAACTTTCCCAAATTTGGACCAAACTATAACTTAAGGATTCCAAATGACTTAGTTGGACCTCCTTGTTAGGAATGGATAATACTGAGAGGGGGGGTGAATCAGTATTATAAAATTTAATTAAATTCTTCAACCACTTGAACATTAACCATACAATTGAAGTAAAGTAAAGAACATAAACAAATAACACATAACTCATAACACCATGATTTGTTTACGAGGAAACCCCGGCCAAGGGAAAACCCCAATGGCGATGATACCCACAAGCATGTACTAAAGTATAATATCCCTGTAAGGAGACCTATCCCTATTAGAAGCTAAATATTACATAGTACATTTCCTTTTTCAAGGAATAACAACCCTGTTAAAGGTTCTTAACACCTTGTTAAGGGCCAATGAGCTTACAACTCTTACAATGTAATTCTGTTACAAAAGGTTCTCAATGATGAACAAAAACAAGCATCACAAATGCTTTGATAGTTATTTTATAGCTCTGTCATTCACATGTCTACTCTGAATATCCTTCACTTGCTCACAACACCCAAATATTTACCAAAAAGATCTTACATATATATCTTTTTAACTTTACAAAGTCAGCTCTCAGAATAAATATTACAAACAGTGCTAAGTCAGCCTTCAATACAAAATAAATTTAATATAGTAAATATCAAATGCATATTTGGTGCTCTTGCATAGTCAAAGTATAGACTATCAATAACAAAAATACAACTTTGATTTCCTGGAGTCCAAGTCATACTCTCTTATTATTTGTTGGTGTCCAACTGCTCTGTGTCACTATTCTATGTTATTTGTCATTCTTCAAATCCTTATAACTTATCATAAACTTAACCAAATACAAATCTATCTTATGTGTATGTCAGACATACTCCATACTGTCTTTCACTAAGCTTGCATGCCTTAATCACATTACCGAAATTGATCACTTTCCAACATTCTCTCCCTTTGGCATTGATGGAAACACTTAACAAAAAAAGGTACTAAGTGTTCCAACAAAACAAAACTGTCTCCACTTCTTCTCCTCATCTTTTTCATTTTATTTTCTTTATATATATATATATATATTTTCTCTCTTCTCTTCTTCATTCATTTTTTTGTTCTCTCTTCTCTTCTCTCCCTTTGACAACAATGACAAAGGTGTATACAAATAAGTATCACCTCTTGATCACAAGTTTTAGAATGTCTTGGAAGGAATCTTCCAAAATCTTCACTTCAGAGCTCTATGTCTTAAAGAAAATCTGACTTATATGAATAAATCCATCCAATGCAAAAGATGTATTTTCAACATTCTTCAAGTCTATGGGTAAGCCTTTAGCCATTGAATCTGTAGTCTTTTCTAAATCTATCAAATGTGCCTCAAGTATTTATAGCTTTAGAGTAATGAAGTTCCTCTATAAATTGAATTTGTTCAGTACTCTCTCCTTCTCATTCTCCAATACATTGATCTTAGCCAATATCTTTGTCACTTCTATGTCTAACTTTGTAGTGGTGTGTGAAGATGTTTCACAACCATCCATTAACCTGTTCAAAGTTGCCCTTTCCTTGGCAATAATATCTTCAACATTCTGAATGTGTCTGATAGGATTTATGTTGTAACGAAATAACTTTTTCCCATGTGTAATGTAGTTCTTTGCATTTATCAGACAAGTTTTCACAACTCCTAAGTCCCATGAGATGGACTTGCATACTTTTATTAGCTTCTTCCCTTCATATGTTTTCTTTGCTTTCTCCTCTGCAGTCTTTAACAAATTTTCAAAATGGCCATCAAACTCATCAAGTGTGACTTTCAAGTTCTCAATATCATCTTTGTTCTGGAATACTAACGGTACTGGAAGCAATTTATTCATAGTATTAATATATCTTGAGATCACCTTTGTTTTCTTATTTCCTTTCTGTACTAATTTCTCCTTTTCTTTGTTCAGTATAGTGAATGCCAGTTTCACCAGTTCATCTTTATCCATGTTATCGACATTTACATTACTACTTGCCAACAATAAGCTAGATGGTAAAGTTACCTCTTCCTTCTCATCTTATTTTTTCTTAGTCTTCTGTCATTCATCCTCTTTCTACTCATCTTTCTAACTCTCCTCTTCCTTCTCAGGTTCATCAACAATAGAAGTGTCCATGGTTCCTGCAAAAGGGTCCTTCTCATCTTGTGAGGGGTCTAGTGTTACTGCCACAACAAAAAAATAGAAATCTGTAGTAGTTTCTTCTTTACTCTCTTCATCATTAGTCTCTGTGTCCTTTGTGTTGTCATCCATTCCCAATTATGTAGGTAAATCTATCTTAGGAGGTTGGGGCTTGACAAAAGTAGTTCTCAATAGTATCTTCTCAAGTGCCTTCTGATTTTCCTCAGTCACTTCATCATATTTCCTCTCCATTATCTTTAGTAATCTTGTCTTTGTCCTCAACAGGGGTTTCAATTATTTGACTCTAGTATCTCTCTCTTGTACAGATAGCACATGTAGCATGTCATCAATCTGTTTGTTTCTAATATGATCATCTTCAACTTGTGCCAAACGTTTTCTGCTTTCCAATTTTGTATACAAATCAGAGGGTATACTTCCTTCAACTTCCAAAAGTGTCTTCATAAAACTAAGCATGTGTTCTATTACAATGTCTTCAATTTTTATTTTACCTGCTTCTTCATATCTTTCATAATATTTATCAATTGAAACCAATCTTCCTTGTTCAATTGCTCTTTTCTCCAGCATTTTAATGTCAGGTTTCCATGCTTTATTCTTCTCAGTTTTCTTCTCTTCTTCATCTGTGTTCTTCTCTTTTGTCTACATACTAGATCAAGTTACTCTAGGAGTAACTTCCTTTGCTTGTTCTACCTACTGCTATGGTGGAGGTGTGTTATAAACCATAATTACTTCAGGGATGGAAGGGGAATTAGTGCTTCCACTAGCTACTCCAAGGGATCTATCTTCCATCTTCTTCTTCATATCTTTCTGTTCTTCCTCAGATAGACCAACCTTTACTCCACAGTCATGAATACGATTAGAAATCTTTCTCTTCCTCTGTCCTCTATACTATTCTTCTATTACCTTCTCTAACTTCTCCTCATATGTTCCCCATCTCTCTTCTGATGTATCAACTTTTGATGTAGGAATATGTTCTAGTTGCATGGTGAGTACTTCGGAACTCACTTCAGAGACCATAGGGTAACACCATTTCTTTCTAGGGGTCACTGCCTCAAAACATACATAGTCTGTTTCAACCATAAAAAAAATTATGTCCTTGTACTTCTCAATAATATCCTCATGTAGTCTATATCTACTCTTCATTTGTCTTTGTAGAATTTTGATCATTGCAAATAGTTCTCCATCTACCCAAGTAGTGTTTTATCTTTTGTAACTCTATGAGGTTAGTATACTAGTAGGAACTCCAATTTTCCAGCCACTAGGGTGTAAACCAGGAAACTTGTGTTCAATATGAATGAACATGTGTACCAATAATGATCCAAATCTGAAAAAAAAATTCTTGTCTTTCTTCACAAGCTTTACATTCTCAAGGAAATGTTGTGCCAATACCTCGCATAGGTTGTACTGTGTATTTTCTTTTACCATTCTCCATGCCATCATAATAACTCCAACTAATATTGAATTAGGTCTACTGCTATAGAAAAATTTGTAACCAAGTATCATTGCAATCAACCTTACATCTTGTTGAAAAATATCATTTACTATCATTTCCCTTCTATCCCACTTCAAGTGTGTTAGGGTTTTGAATTCCTTCTTAACATGTTTCTCAACAATGGGAACAATTGTGGTGTTATCAAGACTAGTAATCTCATGAATTAGGTCACTGCATATCTTCACAGGTTGGCTACAAATCCATATGAATTGGTCATGAACCCTTCTCATAAGTATTTTAAACCATTCATTTTCATCGAAGTCACACAAGTCCATAATCTTCATTATACTTAATTGACTGAAATCTTTCCATTCTTCCTTCATGACTCTATTCTCAGTCATATCTTCTATTTCAGTGAGTATATCATCCTCTCCTAATGTTTCATACTTACAATGTATGTAAGCCCTGATGTCTTCTACATGTAGCAAGCCATGTGGGGTCTATGAAAATGCTCCTTCTAGATCCTCTTCACACAAATTATAAGGATGTTTCTTGAATTTGTATCTAGGATGATCAACAACATAAAAAATTATAGGTGCATCCATAGCTTAGATAATGTAGAATACCTTTCACATGCGGAAATATGATTTTATGCTTTGATTGATCATGCACGGTAGGTGTAGAAATGTTTGAATACTTCTTCTCTCTGATCTCCTCAGCTCACTCCTTGTCAAATGATATAAAAATAGATCATAACACGGTGCTTTATATAAGTTAGGTTATGACTTTTCTTATTTCACTCCAAATTGTCCGCTCGGTTGCTGAATCTCGTAATCAAAATATACAAGTCGGCTAATGATGTGCTCTTAGATATATGATCCATAATGTTGGCTCAACATATTCCCAAGCTTGCATTTAATACATGATTTGCAGGGCAGGATAAATTCTGATGTGCTGCATTTAATGCTCCCCTAAGGCCATGATCAACCGATTAGGTTGATTCTCTCTTGCTACCTTCAGGCAAAGATCCAATAGCATCTACTAGCTCTCCCTAAACTGATGTCTCACTATTTTCTTTAATCTTCCATATCTTTCCACTATTTTTGTCTTCTTCTTTCTTAAAATAATTTTCAAAATCATTCTTCACATCTGCAATACTCTTGCTAATATCATTTCCATTCTTCTTTGAATTCATAGGAGGTGGTGTTCTTCTATTATCTACTCCATTATACCTGCAAAAATTTTCTATATGTCCTATATTATTGCATTTGTAACATATAGGAGGTCTTCTTTCTTGATTAACTTGTAACTTACAGTACTTCACAATGTGCCCAATGTTATTACATTTGTAGCATGTAGGTTTCATTGTAGGTTCTCTTCCATTGTCTTTTCTATAACCAGATTTATTAGGTCTTCTGCATTCAGTCTTCTTGTTCCCATATCCATTACAGTTAAAACAATAACCAAAAAAAGTTCTAAAAGGGGCATTACCTCTGCAATCTTTCTTCATGTGTCCAAATCTATTGTAACCAAAGCATATACTTCTAAAAGGTCTAATATTCTCTTTAGGTTCTTCAATAGATGGTTTCTTAGCATCAATCTTCTCTATTGATTTCTCTTCCCAATTCTTTGAACATTCAGCTTCATTAAAGCCAATACCAGTCATGTCACCTTTAGGTTTCTGCTTGTCTAACTGTTCATCAATCAAGTCACTACTGGTGTGAAGCTTCTCAATGTGTTTCTTTGCTTCAGCTAGTTCACCTTTCACAATCTGATTGTATTTCTCCATTTCCAAGTATTTGTTCTTGTCGCTGTCAGCTTCATCTTTCATTTGATTCAATGCATTTTTGAAGGTTTCTTCAGCTTTCTTCTTAGCATCCTCCTGTATCTGTATTTTTTTATCCATATTCTTGTTCTCAAGCTTCAGAGTCTCAATCTCTACTTTTAGTTGCTTCACCTCATCTAAATTGTCCTCATTTGAATCTTCTTTTATCTGAACCACAAGATCTTCTCTCTAACTTCTAGAAAGTTCAAGTTGTTCTTTTAGTTTCTTTATGAATTTCTCAGCTCTTCGGAGGTTGAACTTCAATTCTCCATTTTATGCTTTAGCATTTTCAAGATCTTCAAGTGTAGCTTCAAAGTTCTCCTGCAAACCATTCAAATCCATTCTGATCTCCCTCAAGCTATCAGGCTTTCTCTCCAAGGGCCAAAAGCTCTGATACCAATTGTTAGGATAGGATAATACTGAAAAGGGGGGTGAATCAGTATTATAAAAGTTAATTAAATTCTTCAACCACTTGAACATTAACCATACAATTGAAGTAAAGGAAAGAACATAAAAAAATAACACAGAACTCATAACACCATGATTTGTTTATGAGGAAACCCTGGCCAAGGGAAAACCCCGGTGGGGATGATACCCATAAGCATGTACTAAAGTTTAATGTCGCTGTAAGGAGACCTAGCCATGTTAGGAGCTAAATATTACATAGTACATTTCCCTGTTAAAGGAATAACAACCCTGTTAAAGGTTCACAACACCCTGTTAGGGGCCAATGAGCTTACAACTCTTACAATGTAATTTTGTTACAAAAGTTTCTCAGTGATGAACAAAAACAAGCATCACAAATGATTTGATAGTTATTTTATAGCTCTGTCATTCTCTACTCTGCCATTCACATGTCTATTCTGCATATCCATCACTTTCTCACAACACCCAATCTTTACCAAAAAGATCTTACATATATGTCTTTTTAACTTTACAAAGTCGGCTCTCAGAATAAATATTACAAATAGTACTATGTCAACCTTCAATACCAAATACATTTAATATAGTAAATATCAAATGCATAGTTGGTGCTCTTTCATATTCAAAGTATAGACTATCAATAACAAAAATACAACTTTGATTTCCTGGAGTCCAAGTCATACTCCCTTATTCTTCACTAGTGTCCAACTGCTCTGTGTCGTTCTCTATTGTCTATCAGTCTTCAAATCCTTATAACTTATCATAAAATTAACCAAATACAAATCAATCTTAGGTGTGTGTCAGACATACTCCATAATGTCTTTCACTAAGCTCACATGCCTTAATTCATCGATCTCTTTCTTTGACATCCAAAACAATATAGTATCTTTGTTTCTATACTTAGTCGATTTTGGACATACCAAAACGTATCTTCAAAACAATCAATCTTAAACCTAGATGTGTTTCCATAAATGACAACCAAAAAGTGAATCACATTACCCAAATTGATCACTTTCCAACACTCCTAACCAAAAAAACACACTCTAGGACCATGTAGCCCTCTTATTTCACTAGTGGCTTGGCTAAGACCACTACAATCCAAAACTTGATTAGGAACCATAGGTTACAATATATCCTTACCGAGGTGCTCCTGCACTATACTCCCCCACAAAACTAAATCATATCACTCCTATTGACAATATGTCATCAAGGATTCCTAACTTCTTGAAGTCTTCACCTGCAACCCATGTTTCTTTTGACTCTAGCTTATGCCGCCATTTTATGAAGTAGTGGTCTTCTAGTCCATGTACACCTTGTGTGTGGTGGTCTTCTTGATCCTTGAATCCAATACCATGTATTATTCTATTTGCATCTTGGGATGTAAAACATCAGGCTCTACATCTTTTCCAACCTCCTCTTTGTTCACCTCTATCTCAGTTAAGGATCCTTTAAACTTGATTAAGTCTGCCACATTGAAAATAGGTGAGATACTCAAATAAGTAGGTGGATCCAGTTTGTATGCATTATCCCCATACTTGGATAAGATATTGTAGGGTCCCACTCTCTTCATCTATATCTTGGTAGGAATTCCCTTCTGCAATTGAGTTTTATTCAAATATACCATGGCATAATCCCTTATCTCGAATTGAACATCCTTTCTCTTCTCATCCACTTTAGCCTTCAATTTTTTAGTAGACTCCTGTATAGTCCTCTTCACCTTCTCTTGAATCTCCTTCATGGTTTGAATGAAGTCTTCAACATGCCCACTCCTATACTCCATAGCTCCAAGGTCTCTAAGCTCATATATACCTCTTGGGTGCATCCCATAAACAACTTGAAATGGGCTCCAACTTGTTGTCTTGTTCACACTATAATTATATGCATATTTTGCTTGGGGAATGACCACATCCCATGTATGTCCATATTCTTTAGTTTATCACCTTAACAAGTTACCAAGAACTCTATTAACCACCTCAATTGGACCATCAGTCTGAGGGTGGTAAGCTAAACCAAATTATAGGTTAGTACCCAATATTCCCCATAGTGTTTTCCAGAAATGGCTCATGAGCTTGACATCCCTATCTGATATAATTCTTATGGGTATTCCATGGATTCTTACAATCTCCTTAAAAAAAAAGTGCAATGTTAATATCATCATGAGTAGTTCTATAAGGTATAAAATGACCCATTTTACTAAATTTGTCTACCATAACATAGATACTGTCATGACCATGTTTTGTCTTAGGTAGCCCCATAATGAAAATCCATGCTAACACACTACCATGGTCTATTAGGTATTGGAAAAGGTTGATACAAACCTACATTTCTAGCTCCTCTTTTTTCTTTCATGCACACTACACATTGCTCAACATATTTTGTCACATCTCTTACCAACTTTGGCCAATGGTAAAACCTTTGTACTAACTCCATGGTTTTGTTCACACCAAAATGGCCACTCAAGCTACCATTATGTTTCTATTGAATGATATTATCTCTCATTGAACCCTTAGGAACACACAACTGGTTTCCCCTAAACAACATCCCACTTTGCAAGGTAAAATAAAAAAACTTACTATGAAAATTATTTTGAAAATCAGAATAGACCTTGTAGGCTTCAACAAAGTCTTCATCATCCCTATAGAGGTCTTTTCAAATATCTATTCCAATGCTTTTCAACTGAACTTCTTGAATGGTCAACATTCTCCTACTTAGTGCATCTGCAACCTTGTTCAACTGTCCTTTCTTGTGCTTTATTGTGAATGTTATTTCTCGAAGGTATTCCATCCAATTTAGGTGTCTATTACTTAGCTTTCTTGTGTATTAATATAGCTAAGGGTCTAGTTGTCAGTAAACACTATAAACTCTTTGGGTAGTAAGTAATGTCTCCACTTCCTAAGAGACTGAACTAAGACATACAATTCTAAGGCATAATAAGAATATTTCTTTTTAGCTTCATTGAACTTCTCACTGGAGAAGGCTACTGGTCTACCTTCCTGACTTAACACACCCCCTACTGACATCCCACTTGCATCACACTCTAAAGTAAACAATTTGTCAAAGCTAGGAAGTCTAAGGATAGGTTGTGTTGCTACTTGCTCCTTCAAATTTTCAAATGCCCTTTCTACTTCAGAGGTCCACCTAAACATAGTCTTTAGACCACCCTTGATGATATCAAGCATTGGTTCACAAATACCACTGAAATGTCTTATAAAATTTCTATAAAATTGAGCTAACCCATGAAAGCTTGTTACCTATTTCCCTATGGTTTGTGTATGAAAATTTATAATAGCTTCCACCTTTCTTGGGTCCATCTTCAATGAACCTTGGGATACAAAAAACCCCAAATACACAAGCTCTTTCTTGAATAAATCACACTTCTCTAGATTAATGGATAACTTCTCCTCTTGCAACCTTTTGAGTACCATCTGCACACGATTCAAATTTTCCTCTAATGTCTTATTGAATATGAGTATATCATCTAGATACACTACCATAAATATCCTTGTGAAATCCTTAAGCACTTCATTCATGAACCTCATGAATGTGCTAGGGGCATGTGAAAGGCCAAATGGCATAACTCTCCACTCATACAACCCATCAGTATTCTTAAAATTTGTCTTCCATTCATGCCATCTTCAATCCTCATCTGGTGGTACCCAATTTTGAGGTCCAATTTAGTGAAGTACTTCACCCCTCCAAGAAAGTCCATCAAATCCTCAATCCTAGGAATAGGAAATATTTATGTAATTGTAATCCTATTAATAAACCTAGAGTCAGTGCAAAGTCTCCACTTACCACCTTTGTGGATGCTAAGACCACATGTACAGCACATGGACTGATGCTCTTTTTGATTATTCCTTGGTCTAATAGCTCCTGTAATTGTCTAGTCTCTTCTAGGTTTTGATCTGGAGTAAGCTTATAGGCTTCCTTATTTGGGAATGATGCACCAGGTACATAGTCAATTTGATGACTTATCACTCTTCTAGGAGGTAAATTTGTAGGAGTACCATCACTGACTATATCCTTGTACCTTCTAAGTAACTCCCAATTTTTTGATGGCAAGGGTTCTTGTATAGGCTTTTCTTCCTCCTTAGGCTTGATAAAAATGGAATAGACCTCACTTTCTTCACCTTTAAGTTCATTAATGAAATCTTTTCTACTACTCAATAAGACACTAGGGGTCTTGGGTTGAGGCTCATCTTCTTCCAACAAGGACTGAATTTTGAAAGTTCTTCTATCTTTCTTGAAAGATATGGAATTCTCCTTTCCATCATATAATACACCCCTATAATATTTCCAAGGCCTTCCCAATAGAAGATAGCATGCACCCATAGACAACATATCACAAAGCAACTTTTCTTTATATCCTGTAATAGAAAACTCCACCCAAGTCTACTCATTCACCAATGCACTCTTCCCTTTCTTAAACCATGTCACTTTGTATGAGTTGACATGAGGTATCTTTACCAATTTGAGTTTTTATATAGCTTCCTCTGACATGATATTATTTGTGGAGCCCGAATCCACAATAACTTTGCAAAATTTTCCAAGAATTTTACATCTAACTCTAAAAAAATCTCTCATATGCTTGGGTTCATCCTTGACTGGGTGCCTAATTAGAACTCTTCTGAACATTATATTTTCTCCCATCTCTTACTTAATGTGATCAACCTCAGGTGTCTTGACACTCATTGTGTTTTCATGAGCATATTCAATCCTTTTACCATTGTTTGTTGAAGTAGCTTTATCAGGGCATCTATAGGCATGGTGACCCAATTGACCACAAGTATAACATTTCATATTTGCAAAGTATGAGTTGCTTCTTCCTGAAGTTCTTCCTTTACTAGAGTCTCCTTTAGTACCTCTACCTATGGTATAACCCCCTCTTGGAGTAGTTTCACTCCCATGCTTTGTCAACTTGGACTCTCCCTGGTTTCATTGTTCATTACCTCTACCTTGATAACCACCTCTATGACCCCCGTGGTCCCTACCTTAGCCTCTTCCTCAAACATTAGAGTTCCCTTTCTTCTTGTTCCTTTCTTCAACCTTATGAGCTAATTGGTGGTACTTTTGAATAGTAGTTGGACTCCATAGTCGTATCTCTTCTTGAATATTCCATTTTAGACCACCCAAGTATATTGCTACCTTGATAGGTTCCTCTTCTTGAATCTTTGATTTGAGACATAACTTCTGAAACTCCTCTATATAAGAGGCCACATCCAACTCTTTTTTCTTTAGACCTTGTCTCTTTCTATAAAGTTGTATTTCATAGTCTTCAGGCAGATATTTTTCTTTCACTTTAGTCACCATGGCTTTCCAATTAGCTATAGGTTGTTTACCCATTCTAACTCTTTAATCTTGCAGGTACTTCCACCATGTCAATATTGATCCTCTTAGCCTTGACTTTGCAACCTTCAGTTTTTGTGCCTCTGTAACAACTTCACACTTAAAATGGGTTTCCATCCCCTCAATCCATTCAATCATTGTCTCAATATCCATTTTCCCACAAAATATTAGTATGCCTTCTAGTGCCTTTCCACCTAGTGCCTTGATGGCTTTCAAGAATGGTTATTCATTCAATGGAGGGTCTGGTTTAGGAATGATATCTTCCTCATCAATATTCTTATTACCTTTGTCACTACTTTCACCTTCTTTTCCTTTATCCCTGGCTTCCTCAACAACTTCTTGTAGTTTTATTCTCATTTCCTCTAGGGATTCATCAAGGAGTCTATTTTTATCTTTTTTCTCACCCTTCTCCTTAGCTAACTCTACATTAGTCACCATGCTAATCTCCCCTGATGATTCACCAGTATATAGAGCCATACACTGAATCACAAATCTTTAACTTTCTCTAATACCAATCTGATGTAAAGAAAAATCCTGCTCTCCAACCCTACCTTCTCCTAGGGTCATCACTAGGCCACTTCTCTAGCCTATTAGGGTCTTCACAAACCCTAACTCACAAGTATTCCATTCTCAATCCTTCACCTCTTCAATTTTCCTACATCAACAATGAAATCAACTCACTCATCAACATTATCCATGGATGTCTTCTTGCATCCTCCATACCAAATGTTCACACATGACCAAAAAAAAATCTCCAATGGAGAGGAAGGTTTATTCCTAGGGTATTGGATCCATTATAGTTCTTAACAACACAAAGATACAATTAAATCCTTATCAATTTCAAGAACTTGCTTCAATTTGCACAAAACGGGGCTACAAGGAATTAGGCCTTAAAACACACCTTTTTGGCACATAACTCCAATACTTTCTCAATAAGGTGGAAAAAAATTGTATTTCTTGATACCATTTTTAGAAAACTCAAGGATTTATCTATTCTCACTTCCCTAACATGTCCATATAGTGGGTTGCTATATTTAGGCCTAAAATCAAGGGTTTCTCAAAATTCTGACAACATCCATAAGGGTTTTTTCTTTCACCTTGAAGAAATCATCACCAGAACTTCCCCTTGGACATGGATCTTCCTCACACACATATACTCCTCTCCAAATGCTTATATTGAATCAACCAATGCATTCAATCCCTTTGTTTTCTTATGCAATCCACTATGATCCCTAACAATGCTCTTTTGGCTCACCAAGGGCATCACTACAAAAATAACAAGCTTCCTTTCTAGGGACCAAGATTCTACACAATTAATGTACAAGGATTCATCTCAAAAAACCCAAGGAACTGTATAGATTCCATGATGGGAAGGTGAGTTATGGCTCCATAAGCAAAAACTTCCTAGATCAGACCAACAAAAGTGCTTAAACCAAAACAATATACAAAAGGTAATGAAATAGAATCAAACAACTATCTACACACACAAAATCAAGAAACTACATCTACTACCTCATGCATGAGCTACAGTGCATAGATCAATCCATTAAATGACACAATGAATGAAAATGCACTAACTCTGGTAAAACATCTCAGAGAACTTGCTTGTTCATTAACCAGATTATTCCCAATTTTTTCCAACCCAACACCCTAGTTGAGGAAGGCCTTAAATATTTTATCCTTTCACACACTAACTATTTCAAATAGTTGCATAACCATATGCTCAAAAATGCACTTGAGCAAGAAATGTTGTCAATGACAACATTGTCAATTTTGAAAAGTTGTCAGCAAATTTTACAACTTTTGCATTCTTGCACCCAAACATGGTCAAATCATTATGAAACTCAACTGAATGCATAATTATGCTTACTAGACCATGAAATAGGTATCTTACCCCTTTCTTGTCCAATTTAGTCCTCTAAATGCACAAATGCATTGTTTCCACAAGATTTGTAACATTTTCCAACTTTCCAAAATTTGGACCAAACTATAACTTAAGGACTCCAAATGACTTAGTTGGATCTCCTAACCAAAAAAACATGCTCTAGGACCATCTAGAACTCTTATTTAACTAGTGTCTTGGCTAAGACCACTTCAATCCAAAACTTGATTAGGAACCCCAGGTTATAATATAGCCTTACCTAGGTGCTCCTGCACCAGTTTCTAATATGGAGGAACTATTGGGCCACTTTTAGGCCCGATAGTGGACGATGATTAAAAAAGAGAGAATTTAAAAAAAAAATAGAAACCTTTAATGGTGCATGAGCCTTTTTGGCCTGGAGGCTCTCCATCAGTGTTCTTATATCATGATCTATCCCACCATGGATGAGGACAGTCAAGACAAAGTGAGGTAAAAAAATAGTTTTGAGTTGATCCTAGTTCCCATTGATAGGGTTAGTGATGTAGAGGCACTAATGATTAGTGCATGCATCTTAAAAATTCATCAAAAACTCTCATGTCTCTGCCTTCTGCATAGACCCATACTCTATCATGAATAACTTTTGAATAAAAAAATATCTAAAAAATCCCTCCAAGGAGGATGGGAATAATTAGGTTCTCTAAAATATACTCTGAGATGAGAAAGAGACAATAGTTGAGTTGGGAGATATGACCCCCGCAATAGCACCTAATTTTTTGTGATAGAAAACCTAGATTGGACTTGTAGAAAATTGGAACTTTATTTACATCTCAGAGAAAAATTCATATATTTCAACATCCTCTCCACAAAATAGACCCTACTATAATTTAATTAATTCCTCTTCCATTCCAACCATTTCTTTTCATTTACATTCAAAGAGGAATACCAAAAGACTCCTATGCATGTGTTTCCCACTAAAAGACAATGTAACCAATATGTTTGAAAATATGAATCTTTCAACTATGAAAACAACTCAAAACTAATTAAAAATTATAAACTATAAACTTCCTAGTGTATTCCAACATCTTGGCAACTTATTTTAAACACTTCTAACCTCTTAGTAACCCCTAAAAAATCCTTGACACTCTTAGACACTATTGGTCCACTTACAAGGCATATTAGTCCTTCATGACTATTACAATCATATGCTATTTAGAGAACCATTATAGGTTTTAGAACTTCCTAGTTGATCTTCTTTTTTGTACTTGGTATCTTGATGGATTGTCCTTGGTGCCCTGCACCAGTTAGTTCAATCTAAGTTTTATATCCATCTTTGAGTGTTCAACGTCTTTGATATTTAAGAACTGTCTTTGTGATTGTAGTAAGTTGTTCTATTGAAATTTAAGAATTTCAAATGATTAAAGAAGCCACAACCATTAAGGGGATAGTGAGTGAGCATCCATTGGGTGGAGAAATATAGAATTGTAAGAGTTCTAAAACATCACAAATTTTTAGAAAGGATTAGACGTGTTGTTCCTTTTTCTTGCTATTATAAAAATATACTCCTCAGAAGTATGACTCTATTTATCCCTAACACTAACCCAGCAAAGAGTAGGACAACAGTAACAAGGTCTTGAGACCTCCTGCACTTTGAGCTCCACAGACTCGGGCGGGATTACCCTTGCAAACTTAGAATAATGAAATCACAGAATCATTCTAACTTGCTATTGGTGGAATTACAGGGACTGGCCACTGTAACATACACTAAAACAAACCAAACTGAAAGTAAAGACTTGATTTTTACTGGTGATAATCATTAAACTGAACAAAAAATAGACCAGTGCTCAATCTAAGGGCATGGAGTCATCTGTGAATACTTCTAACTAGCAGGATTGAAGACTAAACTTAAGGCAATTACAGGATCTGACACAAAAATAGATAGACCTTATATATCTACCTCTGTACATTTAACCAGACTAATCGATCAGATTTATTTGCTACCCTGAACTTTGTTGAACTATCTCCAAGGTATATTCTCTCCTTGAAAGAACCCTAGACATATTTCATATACCTGCCTTACAGACATATAAATTGAAAACGCTCCTTGAACATTCAATTTAAACAGAATTTAGAATGCAAATGAAGACAAAAAATCCACATAAATGTTTCAGAAATTGTGAACTAGATTTCATTCAGAAGTCATCATCAATTAATACATTCCACAGAAATATCTCCAAAAGACCAGATATATTGCAATTGACTTAGTATTTTCAGACAGAAAAATGACCATCCTTGTAACAGTCGTCTTGGGATCCTTTTATAGTACAAGGATGCAACAAGCTACCGACATCTGGGAAGGATTATCGACAGCTCACAACAACTTGGAAATATCTAATTAACAAGTTGACAGCTTATTAAAAAAGTTTATCTTTCACGGCTTAACCACATTTATCCTTTAAGCTTCGCCTCCCATCTGTTCTTCTCTAATAGTGTTCACTTCTAGCTTGACAACAGCTCCCACCTGCCTGGTATCCGTGGCAGCTCTGGACTCAGACACAAATTTTACCATGTCTTTCTTCTATTTTGCACCATTTCATGCTCTGTGAAAATCTCATATTTATGCATATACTGCCCAGAAATTACCAGAAAATGACACATGGCACACTCCTTTTGACTGTTGCAAACTGGTCTTAGCTCCTTTTAACCTCAGATTTATCCAGAAACCACGCGACGAGCCTGAAATCAAAGTCGCAAGTCAACTCTAAATCTTCCTTCATTTCTGGGCGACCTGGGGACCTGCACACAGCGGCTAACTTCATCTAGCGACCTAGCGACCAGCAGTTTTCTCCATGTCATGGCTACTATCTCCAGCTTCTAGCTACTTCGCGACTAACCGGTAGCGATTAGTCGCCAAGTCTGGGCGGCTTACTTTTATGTTCAAGCAACTGCGCGACTGACCTTTGCCTTTCACCACCATGGTTATCTCCTTGTCACTGAATGTTTATTTTTTGTTTCACGACTATGCGACAATGCTTAGTCACCAAGTTAGGGGATATAAGCCCTGAGCATTTAATTTTACCTTAACAAGTTATAAGCGCCCTTTTTCACTTCTGACGACTGCGCAACAGACCTTAATCGCCAAGTCGGGAGGACTTTTTCTGTAGGGCACCTTTCTTGTTAGACACTGTGACCACCATTGGATCTTCTAATTTTTTCATATGATGGCCATCATTTAATTGCTGAATGTTTCTGCCTGCCCTTAAATCTTTCTGCGACACCGCAACAGAAGGGAAAAACACCTTAGTCTCAAAGTCGCTGAATACCCACTTGCCTTATGACAGATGTCACTTGATCATTTGTCCTCTGACTGCATATTGGAAAATTGAAACATTTATCCTATTCTGGCGACATCCCAATTGAGCATTACTGTAAACCAAAAATGGTCAGTCGCGAAGTCTGAACAAAAATCCCTTAACCACTGCTTCTTTCCGAGACCACGCGACTGAAGGAAAACTTAACTGTTAGCTTTGATTGACTTGGTGACAATGTGACAAAAGGTAATCGCTGAGTCTGGGAACAATTTCTTAACCGCTGAGAATCTGCCGTGATCACCCGACTAAGCAGTGGGTCCCTCCTTCCTAAGGCTTTATAACATGGTTATCCCGCGACTACCCAACATGAAAGGAATCGCTAAGTCTCAGAAGGAAAAAGGAATATTCTGATTTGAATCGAGACTACGCGACACAAGGAAAAAGCAAAGTCGAGAAGACATTTGGAATATTCAGCTGGGGTAATGCGATGAGGCGACTTCATTTAACATATGTGCTAAGTGACTAGAAAAAGTAACTGAAAAATAGAATGCCAAGACTTAGGGTTTGAAATTTCTACGTGGCAAAGTACAGAATTTTGAAACAAGAAAGCCCGGGAAAAGAAAAGGCTAAGAAATTCAAATTTTTCCAACATAGTGCTAACAATGGCTCTGACTGGGGAAAGACAAATGCAAAATTGTCATTAGAAACCAGACCTCTGGAGAAAAGACCACAAAATTTTGACAAAACTGTACAGGAGCACACAAAACCACACAAAAATAGGGAAATCTAAACTAACGTGCATGGAACAAAGAAAACTATGAGAAATAATGTTTCAGGAATTGTCCATGCACTGGTAATTCCTGTATTTCACCTTTTGGATCCTCCAAGAAATAAGAGTCCTGCCCATGCAACTCTTGAATTACAAACGGGCCCATCCACAGTGATTCAAACTTGCCATGTTTTACCTTCTCTTCTTTTCTGGCATTCCTCTGTAATACCAGATCATTTACCCTAAATTTTCTTTCAGTTGTCCTTTTATCAAATAGGTATTTAGACTGTTGCTGCAAATTTAGGTTTCTTTTGTGAGCTTCTGCTCTTGTTTCTTCTAATTCTGTCACCTGATACATTCTCTGCATCATAGGTTCTGGATTTTCTGAATCTTCTTCCAGCAAGAATTTATGCACTGGTAACAAATTGTTCAAGGGCAACCTTTCCTGACTTCCATAAACCATTTCAAAGGGGGAAAACCCTATGGACCTTTTCACTGTCACTCTGTCAGCCCATAAGGCTAATTTCAATTTTGAATGCCAGGACTTTTTGTTTTTATCCAAAATCCTCTTAATAATCTTCATAATACTTTTATTACTGGATTCAGCCTATCCATTAGATTGAGGATGATATGGTGAAGAGTAAGATAAAGTAATGCCATATTCTTCACAGAAGTCTCTAAATTCATCAGACCTAAAACACATGGCATTGTCCATAATCAACTTAGTGGGTACACCAAATCTTGTCAGAATGTTGTCCATCAAGAAATCCATTACTATCCTGCTAGTTCCTCTCTTTGTTGGGATTGCTTCTATCCATTTGGTGAAGTAGTCTGTAGCCACAAGAATCCAACTATGACCCCAACTGGATTTCTCTGCAAATTCACCAATAAAGTCCAAACCCCATTGGGTAAAAGGAGCTTCAATAGTAATAGGACTTAGAGGTAATGCTCCTGCAAATTTCATTTTGGCAGAAAACCTTTTGCATGGTTCACATTTTCTTACAAAAATCTGAGTATCGCTGAAAAGACATGGCCAGTAAAATCCATCTTTGATTATCTTGTCAGCTATAGTTTTGGCAGAATAATGCCCACCACACGCACCACTATGCACTTCACTTAGAACCTTTTCAGACTGTGATTTATCTAAACACAATAACAGAATACCATCCTTATTTTTCCAAAACAAATCACCTTGTATCAAGACATACCTCTGGGCTTGCAATCTCAAAGTCCTTTTCTGATT
>MU224242.1:2843463-2905014 GCA_018584345.1 Thuja plicata
ATGGACACACTATGAATGAAGATCACACAACATTTAATAAACCATTTCCCAATTACAATCAAGGAGAAACATCCAAAGGGAAAGGTAATGAGGTAAATTACACCTATTCCAAGAATGACAATGTGATCAATATGATCAACATTAAGAATGAGTCTGTCAACATGGTCACCATCAAAGGAGCCTCATCATCTACAAATGCTATAACCTGGAGCCAAGCATAGGTTATGATCAAGGAACCTCTGAAATAGACATCTACACCCAAGGTTCCTATTATCACTATTCCTAAACTAGGAGCAAAACATGTGGTCACTATCCCTGGAGCGAAATATGACTTGGTGGATCAATTGCAAGGAACTGCTGCCAAAATTTCCATCTTCGAATTGCTCAAAATATCCACTGTGCATAGAGAAATTCTAGAACAAGCTCTACACACTGCTAATGTTCCAAAGGATATAGATATAGACAAATTCCAAGTGATGGTCAATCACATATCAGCACCACATTACCTCTCCTTTTCTGAGGAGGATGACAAGTCATTGACCCATCCACACAATCAACCTCTCCATATCGAAGTTCTTATTCATAAATATTGTGTTAGATGCGTATTGATAGATGGAGGCACCGGATTAAATATATATACACTGGATCTTGTCAGGAGGCTAGGCCTCTCAGAGCAAACAATTGACTCTATAAATAAAATAACCATCAAAGCATATGATGAGGAAGAAAGATCCTCCCAAGGTATTATTTATCTACCCATCAGAGTTGGACCGATTGAAAGAGATGTTATATGTCAAGTTTTGGATCTACCACTAACCTACAAAATTCTACTAGGGAGACCATGGATCCATGATATGTAGGCTATACCATCCACCTATCATCAATGCATCAAATTCCCACATAATAGAATAGAGGTGACAATTCCTGCGGATGCCAACTACGCTTGCAACAATATTAAAGTAGGTAGCATGATTCCCCACAACAAGGAGGATATGGATGGAGTTACTCCTGAAACTAGAAAAGACATGGTCATAAAAGGCTTTAGAAAAACATTGAAACTTCAAGAAGCAAGTATGGGCAAATACAAGTTGGACCTAAATCCCTCCCTGACAGAGCTTCCAGTATCACCAAGATCCTACGGAAAACCATCATCAAAATTCACACCTCTTGCAGTACAAGAACCAAAATTACACAAGGCTACTGGTATGGTAAAGGCATCCACATCTTCTTCAAATAACACAGAAGAGCAGGCAGTCTTAAATTGGCTTTACAAAGGAAACCAGTGGACTCTGAGGTCAAAAATGTAAAGATATCCCCAGAGCAGTATGGAAAAGGATATGAGTTCCTCAAACAAATGGGATACAAAGGAAAAGGACCTCTTAATGACATAGGACGAGGGATCATTGAACCTATACCCATGGAGTTCTGCCTCAACAAAGATAAAACAAGATTGGCTTTAATACTCAATTCAACAAACCTCCTTCAAAGCAGAGTCCACCTTCTGAAGCAGAGAATGATAAAATGGATGAAATAGTCTCAGACCCATGGCTTTATGATAGATTGCTACATATTGGTAGAGAGGATCCAGAATATCAAGGAGAGCGCTATGCACCTAGTTTTGCGGTACCATAGGATCTTCATACTCCTTTACTAGAACAACCGCCCATTCAATAGGTAGGAGACACCATAGCTACTATCACTCAAGAGGAACCTCAACCACATAATTCACATCCTAACTGGGGGCAATTGGTCACTATTACACATGTCCTAGATCTACCTCACTTTGACCTACAAATAGCTAACCGTGTCCATCAAATAAACATTGCTGAATATTTGAATAGATCTGATGATGATGTCATAGACTCTCATGACTACGAGTATATTTGGTTATCTATTGTTTTTGAAAAATTTGGGATAGACATGACTCACATGTTTGCAGCTCCTGTAGCTCCTAGTAGGTGACCTAACATCCCTTTCAATGACACTGATCCTCCTGAAGCAGAAGAAGAGTTCCTTCCTCCAATCATTGACAGAGACACTAGTGAATACATAACTCTACAAGAATTTCATAGGCTACAAGAAAGAAGCCTTCTTTTACAAAGAGATGATGATGAGTTATCTACTGATGAGTCACTAGAGTTCAATCTATATATGCCTAACAATGACCCTTTTAACAATGATCTCACTCTTATTGACCTAAACATTGAAGATATTAACTTAACAGACCGTGTCATGTCAGTTAACAGTTTTGATACTAACACGATGCTATCCCTCTCAGAATCTAACTCCCTAAAATTGGTACTTCCAGACCTCATTGATTGGACTAAAATAGATCCTACACCTATGCTCACATTTTCCAATGACTACTCCCTGGCTTGTTACCTTAATGCTTGTAAACCTCACCCTTCTTCCACCAATGCAAGGAGCAAGAACATGTCACAGGAAGATATCAAGTTTCTTAGTCACAACTTGAAAAATAAAAAGAAAAAGCAGACTGATGGTGAAAACCACTCTGTGGCAGTATCAGATCCCAAAATAGTAAAGAAAAAAGATGTATCCGATGGTGAAAACCTCTTAGAGGAGCCAAAGGATGAGACTCTTTATATCCTCCTTGAACACTTTCAGGAAAGATCTTCGGTATTAATTGAACCAACACAACCAGTGAACTTGGGTACTGTTGAAGATCCTCAGACAGTTCATCTAGCACAATCCCTATCAAAAGAAGAGAAGGAACACTTTACAAAATTCCTGAAGGAGAAAAAGATCAACTTGGCATGGTCCTACACTGATATGCCAGGACTAGATCCTAATCTCATTATGCATCACTTATCTATAACTCCTGGGATCAGCCTATGAAACAAAAACTTAGAAAAATGCATCTTCATGTTGCATTACTAGTAAAAGTAGAATTAGAAAAGTTGTTAAAATCTGGATTCATTCGGGTCATTGCCTATGCATCTTGGATCTCCAATGTGGTCCCTATTTCTAAAACTGATAAATTTATTAGGATATGCACAGACTTCAGGGACCTCAAGAAAGCATGTCCAAAGGATGACTTCCCTCTACCAAATATTGACATGATTATAGACCTTACGGCTGGCTACCAGATGTATTCCTTAATGGATGGATTCTCAGGTTATAATCAAATCAAGATTGCCCCTAAGGATCAAGAGGAAACCGCATTCACATGTGCATGGGGCACATTTTGCTGGAACGTCATGCCATTTGGGCTAAAGAATGCCGGAGCAACATATCAAAGAGCTATGAAAACCATATTCCATGACATGATGCACAAAAACATGGAAGACTATGTCGATGACACACTGGCTAAATCCAAAGAAAGAGGTACTCATATTGCAAATTTAGGAAAGATATAGATCGAATGGAACAGTCCCAACTCAGGCTCAATCCAAAGAAATGTACCTTTGGGGTTCAATCAGGAAAGCTCCTAGGATTCATAATATCAGCAAAGGGAATCGAGGTAGATCCGGCAAAGGTAAAAGGTATTCTAGAGATGACTCCTCCACGTAATATCAGCCAAATGAGGACACTACAAGGAAGACTCCAGTCTAACAGGAGATTCATGTCCCAACTTGCAGATAAGGCACAACCCTTTACTAAGCTACTACATAAAGGGGTTACATTCAACTGGGATGAACACTGTGAAGCCAACTTTAGGGAATTAAAAGCGTACCTGGCTGCTCCACCAATTCTTATGCCACCTATTCATGGAAAACCTTTGCTCCTATATATTTCAGCTATAGCTACATCACTAGGAGTATTACTGGTGCAAGAGGATGAAACAAAGAAAGAGCGAGCTATCTATTACATTAGTAGAACTCTAGTCTCTTATGAGCTCAATTATAGCATTATTTAGAAAGCATGCTTAGTAGTTGTCTTCGCATCATAGAAAATAAGACACTACATGCTCTCTCATAGCATCAAGTTCATTGCTAAAATTGATCCTCTGAAGTATCTTTTAAGCAGAACAACGTTAATAGGCTGCCTGGCAAAATGGGTCCTCATTCTAAGTGAGTTTGACATTGAGTATGTTGAATGGAGGGCTATCAAAGGACCCTTCTCAACCCATTCACCCATGCTAATTTAATCCTAATCCTAAATTCTACTCTAACCTACCTCCTAATGTTGTCACATTCCATTAAGGAATACTTAACAACTCAACCCACTTGAGAAAGTCCACTTTGTCAAGCTGGAATTTCTTAAAGTCCATTTTCTCAAGCCACTCTCTTACATCCTCCCTTGCCTCTTTAAGGCCTTCATTAATGCCTTCATTAATATGAAGACCTTAAGCCCATGTCTCTCCAATGCCTTATTAATTCCTTGGGCATTAATGGCTCTTACATATTCATTTATGAGCCTCCTAGTTCATAAATGAACCTTGTCTCCCCTCTCTCTCTCTCTCCCATTCTTCTATAAATAGAAGCCTATTTTGAGAACAAAGGGCCTTCACCTTAGAATCTAAATTATATTTTTATGCTGCTAGATTTATCCTAGATTCACATTTCATCTATTATTCCATGCTAGTTCATTGTTTTCATTTCATATTTTAAAGCTAGATTATATGATTTGAAGCATATTCTGAGGGCTAAATATGCAACTAATTACACTCTTTCTAGTTAGAAGGCAATAGGCTGATATTAGTGGTTTTTAACATTTTGACTAACCGTTTGAACTAATGCAATGACCTATTGAGTGTTTGTGTTGTTTTCATCAGGTACCCATTTACACACACACAACTCTACTTGAACTTCCCCTATTGAAGTTTCCTTCATGATGGTTAGTGGGCTTAGTCTCTAATTGTCCTTTAGATTCAAAGCTTCTTCCTCCACAACCACTTCTTTGTCCTCTAGTATCTCTTCCTCTACCTCTTCCTCTTGAAGTATTGGAGTCTTTTTTCTTCTTCAACTTGTCCTCCACCTTAATAGAAAATTGGTGACATTTTAGAACTATATCTGGAGTCAAAAGACTCATCTCATATTGAATGATCCACTAGAGACCATTAAGGTATCTTTCAACCTTCTCTTTTTCATCTTCTGCTATCCTTGACCTCATATAGAGTCTTTGAAACTCTTTAGTGTATGAATTGACATCTAGGTCCTTCTATCTTAGACATTTTCTTCTCTTGTGGATTTGGATTTCGTAATCCTCAGGGGTGTAAGCATCTCTTATTCTTCCCTCCATAGCTTTCCATGAAGAAATGGGTCTTTTCCCTTCCTTCTCTCTTTCACCTTCGATGAAATTCTACCAAGTGAGAGAAGATCCTCTCAATCTTGCTTTAGCAACCTTCACTTTTTGAGCATCTGTGATTCCATCACACTCAAAATGGTTCTCTAGTCCTTCTATCCAATCAACGACTACCTCTGGTTCCATTTTTCCACTAAAAATTGGAACTCCTTCCAATGCTTTAACACTCGTAGCCTTTAGGGCTTTTAGAAATGGTTCCTCTTGAAGGAAAAGATCAGCTTCAGGGACTTCATCTTCAAGGGAAACTTGTTTTCCTTTCCCTTCCATTCTATCCTTCACTTCATCTTCCTTTACATCAACATCATCCACTTTTTACTCCAATTGAGAAATCCTATCTCATTTTTGTTTGTTATCCTCCTCTTGTTCATCTACCTTCTTTTCTAATTTAGCAATAGTCGCCATTATTTACTCTCTAATGGATTCCTCTGGTTGTAACATTAACCACAAGCTTGATCAAAGAGGCTCTGATACAAATCTAATAGAATTAAACTTCAATGGTGTGCTTGCACAATACCACAAGATAGGAAATCTCTTTCCATATTCCAATTAGGGATCCTAATCTTCTCTAGAGGACCTTTCTAGCCTCTAGGCACTGAGCCTAAGACTCTCTCTAACTCTTCTCTAAGAGTTCAACTATTGTGCTTCACCTTGAAGGACTTCCTCCATCAATTTTGTCTCATAATACTCCACATTGGCTCCAAGGATCTCAATGCCAAATCCTTGAAATCAACACCAAACATGTTACAAGGGTCCTTTAAATGCTCTAAATGTTCAATCCACATCCACTCAATCCAAATTTCATAGGTTTTTCACCCCCAAGACAATCGAGTTTCAAATTCACACCCAAAATCCCTATTAGGCTGATTCAGTGAGTTTTTCAAGATTTTCTTTGAAAACTTGCACATAACCCCAAAAAATAATTAGGGATCCAGATAACCTTTTGGGAGACCTAAAGTATTTTTAAGGTATAATTTTCCCAAGTTGTTCGTACATCACTGTCCTAGAAAGTAGGGCTTTTAGGCCTATTTTGGCTCTCTAAAAGTAACTTACTAATTTGTCTCCAAAAATCTATCCAAATGGATTGGATAAGCTATGAGATCAAAAATAGGGACCCGTGGGACTATAACAACACTAATTCCACTCTTGGTTCATTTCTCCATCTCATACCCTTGTCTCTGCAAATGGTTTTATCCTCACCATACCTCTAACCAGACTTTCCTAGCTAGCCTAGGGCATGGTCTTAAAATAGCTAAACACCTTCCCTAACCTCCTACCTATATATATAGAATGTATAGAGGCTCCCCTACAATATTCTTCCAACCTTTGAATATTTCTATGGTTGAATCTTAAGTAGAAGCCATGAAAGCAAAAATAGTCTAAAAGACATGAACAAACTGCCTAATTTACAATTATTTTCCTACAACTTGAAGATTAACTCAAAAGAGCTAACACACTAAAAAGAAAAGTCTTAGAACACTCCACACTACATGAATCCACCACTATTTCTTGAGATTCAATCCATTAGAACACTATTATCATGAAAAAGAGTAGATTGTGCACTGTATTCAAGGAACTCTTCTTTTCTTACTCATAAAAACTTGATTACAAACACATGCTCCTCAGGATTTGAGCCTCAGAGTGACTTAGATGCCATTATCCACCATTATAAGCCATTTTAAATAAATTCCCACTCCTACATTTGTGGGGATCCTATGTTTTTGAGTTGCATGCAACATTTGCAATTTCTTGCAAATGTTGTCATGACAACTTTTGGCATCTTTTTGCATTTACTATGCCAACTAGAATATAGGGCCTCTATGCTATGTAGTTCAATGAAATATCCCTATTTAATGGCGTTAAAGCATATTTTTCATCCATCATGGTTCTAGGACACATTTTGAGCCCAAATCCTACCTTTAGACCAACTAGGCCTAAACTAACCAAAAAAACTAACAATGACTAATTGGTGACCTTAGTACTAACACTAACTCACCTAGTCCACATGACCTACTAAGGCCTCAAATAAAACACACATATGTGACTTGGTTAAGGTTAGATACAAGCCAGAAACTTTTAGGGCTTGAGGATTTCCTAGGTGCTCCTGCACCAATCTTCTTTTAAAAACCTAGGCACTACAATATGATCTGACACATTGCTCCATTGTGATTCCACAAAGAATAAACACTGATGAATTTTTATTTGAGGCTTAGCACTAGCCATCCAATCAAACTTGATCTTCTTTACCTTTACCCTGTCTTTCACCACTAACCAAGATTTGAGAAGTGACATGGTAAGCTGTTGCAATTCCTCGATGGTTAATCTTTGATCATTTTCCTTTCTAGGCAATGTGCCTAGTGTTAGATCCTTTTATATTTGCACAATGCATAACTTAATCGTAGCTACCACCATGTCCCACCAACTACCACACATCACACATGTGTAACCCTATGAAGGTTAAAATAATTACACCTTCTGATAAAGGCTTTACCTGTGCCATTGGATTTAATAAGATATTTATGTCCTTTGACTGGCCGTATTCTTACTAATCGCAATCCCCACTAACCAGAAAGGAAACGTGTCACATAGTCATGATGTCAGAAAAGATAAAAGACCTCCATCTTTGGCATAGCAGAATCATGAAAACCAATAGATTGAAACTGATCAAATGGTTGATGAACCTGCATAAATATTTTCTGTTAAAGGGACACATGTCAACACATCATGATGTTGCAAACACTATTCCTTGTGCATCTTCTAATCATGAGATAAAAAAAGATGCTAGATTAGATCTGAACTATATGAATGTTGTCTCTCTTTAGCTCAACAACCATCCTCCACATGTCACCCTCTAATTTGCTGGCACCTTTGCCACCTCACCATCTTACTCAATCATGCCACCTGTCTATCTTCCACTTGTCACCTTGTCGCAATGTCGTGATCTTGCTGGACCTTCCATGACTAGGATCACGATATAGCTTCCTACTGACACATGTCACCCTATTGAATCATCTTCCACATCATTGCTACATGGGCCCACAAAAATTTTCTCCTTGTCTGCTAGTTGGCTGCTACTAACTTCCACTTAACCACTTTACCACTAACCACTTGGCAAAAAATCCATGTTCCCTTTGACACTTAAGCATTGCAGGCTTGGATATAAAAATTTTAAGTGATTGTAGTGTACAACCAATGTGCGATAAAGGATACAAAGTGCTTCAAAAAAAAAAAAATAGTAAGGGCACATTGGACAATCCAACTATTTCTAATTCTTAGACTACATAGAGACCATTCAATGACATCAAAAGACGATGTCGTTTTCCCTCTGCATCCTTCTCCAGTGAGATAAAGAGAATAACCCTCTATAACTTGAAGATTTCCGCCATTAAATCTCTACAAAAATCTTAAATAGGTACTCACATAAATGAGTAATAATAGAGGCTCTGAATGAGGAAGGTTGGATGCAAGTTCAACACTAGATTCTAGATCTCTGAGAAGAGCAGACCAATACTAAAACAAAAACCCATAGAAAAAAACACTTAAAACATAAAACTTGGAAATTTTTACAAATTTACAATTCTGCTCAGCAGAGTCAACTTATGTCTGCCCTTCTTTCCCTGATTTGAAGAAATCAAACCATGCTTGATGGTCTAAAGCCATCAACAAAGTTTTTTTGTAACTTGCCTCTATCAAAAACAATTTTTTCTACTCCCTTCTTTGAAAACAAGCTGAAAATATAGATATCCTCTACATGATTTGATATACTGATATCTTTGAAAATCCTATAGAACATATCTTCAGTATCTTTTCCTTCATTGAAAAATATGAATTCATGCCTTATTAGATAATACTGATCATTATGTGACAAAATCCAATCATGGTTACTAGAAGATTCAGGATCCCTCAAGTATTTTTATTTTTTCTTTCATTGTCACACTTATCAAAAATATCCTTCAACTGATAAAAATTGCACTAATTTTTTAATTTCATAGCTTGATCCATTAAAACTTATTTTTTCACTAGTTTGCATAACAACATGAGAGTTCCCTAAAGAACTTGCTTGCAAGATATCAACCTTATGCAAACCAACATCTTATCTATTGGAAGGAGAGAACTTCTTCACATATGCACCATGCACGTGCATACCTTGAGTAATTGAAGGAGAAGCCTCTTCGTCTTTTGAAAATGGAAATGCACCGATGCTTTCATCATCTGATATATCATATTGAAACTTATAGTTGTAGCCTAATGACATAGAAGTATAAGGGAAATTAGAAACACACATATCAACATCTTGATCAATTGATATTCTTTCCTTGTCAAACTCAATGTGTGTTGGATGTAAGAAATCAAATCTATCCCCACTTGAATATCTGAGATATTCAAAATTCAAGAACTCATAAATTTGTTCACTATGAAGTGAACCATTGTCATCTATTCCATCCACCTTTGATAGAAATTCATAAGCATCATTGTCATTTATGCAATCATTAACTTCTTGCTGACTACAAACATCTTCTGCCTCATACTAAGAAGGATTATCTTTGGATTCATCATCACATATGTATAATTTGATAAAGGAATGTGCATCCCTTCATCAACACACTAAAATCCGTTTTATTCATCAAAACAACAACCTTCATTTAAATTGATATAATCAAATTTTCATCATACGTATTTGGTGTTCCCTTGTTAGAGTAATAATTAGTTTTATAAGAGAGTTCATCCCTTACAAAACCATCAGTATCACTTTTATATCCATCACTCTCACCACACACATCCTTTATTCCATTATGAGAAAAAGAATTGCTATCATCATTTCAAAAGACATCATCCCTATTGGACTCATCTCTGTCATTTTGGTTTCCATCATTCTCAGAAACCATATCACTAGGCACAACCTCATGTGCAATCTCAGGTTTAATATTTTAAACATTTCTATCTATTTCCTGGCAGACTCAAAATATGTTTCCCTCTAGGGGGTGACCAATGAATTGATTCAGGAAAACAAAGTTCCACAAACAAACCAATGTATGTTGATTCTGGACATCCAACACCCCTTGGAAGATCATCATATACCTTAGAATAATTTTCATAAAACAAGTACACTTATTTTCTCCTCCTCCCTCCTATCATTTCTCTCAAATAGATAATTGCTTCCTCTTCAAGCTTCTTAGGTTGTTTAGCATAATTTATTGCTATTTGGTTCAACAATTTCCATCTTAATTGATCAATCTTGATCAACTTTATTCTTATGTCATCTTCATTTTCTCTTTTAAGCCTCTCATAATCAGTTTCTAATTTAGTCATTTGATCCATTTAGAACCTTTTTACTCTTAGGTTCATATATGTCAACTAATACATCCATTTTATTTTGCAAAATGCAAATGTAATCTTGAAGCATGCAAACCTCTTACCACACCTTATTCCTTTTCTTAGTGCTCAAATCACTTAATAAGGATACATTTTAAAACCTAAAAATGAAATACCTATATGTATTGGAGTAGCTGCAAAAATACTTGATCTCAAGTCAGCTCCAAATCAATTTTCAAAAACTTTGGTAGAGTCACCACCTCTTTGCAGTGGAAAATTTTGAATTAGCTGAGATTTCCTTTCACCCCACTCTAACCTTCTTTAAAAACAATAATATCACAACACACTCCACTAATAGGGTCTGATATAGATTCCTTCTTTGACTATTATTTAGTTATAAGATCCCAAACATCTAATGCGTCTTCACTGCAAGTCCACCTCTCTCCTTTGTATCCTTTCTTCAATCATGCACACTAGTTCAAATCAGAGAACTCGGAGTCGCCACTCACCTCTTCTGAGATAGTTTATGTATATCTTTGAAGAACTTGGACTTTTAGACACTATTAAAATGACAAACAAAAAAAACCTTGGATCAATTTATAAGTAAGAGGAATAATTCTTTGTAGCATATGACTCTATAACACTCATATCACTTTGGGATTGATTTTTACTAAATAGAGAACAAAGATCTCTTATCCCCATCTGAGTGTATATGTTGTCGATGACTCTTACATAGGTAAAAGCCTATCTAAATAGTGAATTTAATTTATTTATACCAAAGTTTCTGGATGATTTTATTATCTTTTAGCAACTCTTCCCCAATAGAGTCGCTAATTCTGTTAGTACTTTTTCTTGCAATCTCCTTTCCTAGATGAGATTCTTAGACTAGGCTGTGGGATTACAAACCTAGGACACAAACTCAACACCCTCAATAGAAAGGAGACAAGATAAATCTAACATTGACAAGGTTCAAATAATTTCTACACTTTGAGTTCCACATCACTCAGACAAGTAGACCTAATCTACACACACATAAATCTTTTTGACAAACAATAGCTTGTAGATATATAACTATGGAATAGCTTTCAAACCTTTAGCTAACATTTACCTCAATGTTTTAGAAAAGCTTATACAATATCCAACTTCCATAAAGTATTCTTGAAAACTAGAACTACCCTAAATCCCCCTATCAACATGAAAGGGAAAGTATTTTCATTTATGTTTTGGATTAATGGATCTCTAAAATATCCCACATCTCATATGAACCAGTGGCTTATTTAATGAGCAATATAGTCAAACATAACAATGAAAAAGAAGATTATGAATAAAGGAGACAAAATAGACTAATATGTATAATGCCTTACATCAAAAATATCCCATTGATCAAGTTCTATTTGTGGATCCACCTGTGTGTTCATATATGCAACTACCTATTAAAAGTGTTTAAGTGTCCCCTTGGAAGAGACCCTAGAATAGACAATACATAAATCAACATCCACTAAAAGACAAGTTTGACATATTCTTGATATTCCAACTCATACACATATAAAGAAAAATCCTAAATCAAATTCATACTCTAAATGAATCCACTGCCGATACACACTGGACAAAACCAAAACACCCTTGATGCCCTAGTCTATGTGATTTAGAGATAATAATGGAGACAACTTGATAATAGAACAACCAAACTAGAATGTCATTCATTAAACTAGATATTACAGTGATGTTCTTCTCTAGAACCAAAATGGGATATAAAATACCCTATATGCATAGAAAATGTAGAAATACTTAAAGAAGAACCATAGTTGGAACCTGCCTTGCTTTATAAAGGATTCGAAACCCATAAAATAGAGAAAAGAAAGGCCTAAATAGAAGAGAGAAACTATAAAATTGATATCAAATTGACATTTGTCCCTCTATATCTGATTTGCAATAATTTTATTTCCTCCATCGATTGATCTTTCTTCAAAAGATCTAAAATAGAATCTGATCTGCTTATATAATTGTCTCGGGAACATAACCAACCTTAAATGTAGAAGAAATAGGGAGGAAAATTAGGGTTATAAAATATATCATTTCTAAATAGAAAAACCATAAGTCACCATTGTTGGTTGTATTTCTTTTTTTGGTGTTTACCCTAAAATTTTTTGAAGTATCTGTCATTCTTTTGCTAAGAGGTTTGAAATTATATCTAAAATTGTCTACTTATCTCTGCAAATAATGTTTTAGCCCTAAATATTTTCAAAAAGGTCAGAAAACCCTAAACCCTTAGGTCATTTTCATTTGAAATGCATTAAGCCCTAAATTTCCCAAGATGTTTCTATTTTCAAGTTACTTTTTGGCACTTAGGTCTGAGTTTATTTACATGTGCTTATTTCCTTGTCGCCAAGTATCATAAAAGAAAATGAATATTCTTTATGATTTGGAGACTTGGCGATAAGCCTTTGTCGTGTAGTCTCCAAATGAAATGGAATATGCTAAAATGACTTTGAGACTTAGTGCAGACCATTGATTTTAAGTTAAGATCTAGTGGCAATCGCGCTATCTCTTGATTTGATTAGAGATAAATATTTTATATGGTGACTTTGATAATATGCAGTCGCATTCTCTCTTGATGTAATCAATGGCTCTGAATTAAGTTCATGAGTTAAAAATTAGGTGTTGTCGCTAAGTCTCATGATTGAAAGAGAGTTAAGTGAAAGAACTAGAGATTTAGCGACAACCATTGATCAAAGTTTTCATCTAGCGGTAGTCAGGAAGTCTCTTGATTATAGCCATAGTTGAGAAATTATCATGCGACAAGGAGATTCAATGGTCGCTAAATCTCTAAATAAACCAATGGTCAAATGCTAGATTAGATAAAGACATTTTCGCCAGGTCTCCAAATGAAAGATGGGTTAAGTTAATGATCAAGAGATTCAGCGATAACCATTAGATGGGGTTATGATCTGAAGGTAGTCACATGGTCGCTTGATAAGATTAAAAAGTAAAAAGAGATTAAGAGATTAAGAGACAAGAGGAAAAGATGAGACACGTGTTTAGTTGTCGCTAAGTCTCATGAAGAATAAGGGTTTTTAATGAAGATTACGAGACTTAGCGACAACCATCAGATGCAGAAGAAAATAAGATCAATGGTGGTCGTGTTGTCTCCAAATGCAGATTAATAAAGATGAAAAATCACGTGATTAAGAGATTAACTGTGTTTAGTCACATTGTCTCTAGATTAAACATGAGTTAGGGAAATCATCCAGTGACATAGAGATTTCACAGTTGCTGAGTTTCGAGATACATCTTAAGGTAAATAACAGTTAGCAAGAGTTCTTTGTCGCGATGTCTCCGTAAGATGAAGGGTTAAGTTAAAACATTAAGTGACATCATGACAACTGTTGATTTAATGGTTGATCCTATAGTAGTCAATAAGTCTCCTGAGGAAACTATAGTTAAGAAAATAATCATGCGACAAGGAGACCACTTAGTCACTAGGTCACTAGATGTTAACTGGAGTAAAATAAAGACTTTTCTATAGCACCATCATAGACAGTTGCTAACCAATTACATTTTAAAGATTTGACAGATGGAAAAAGTAGTCGTAATATAAGTTAATGCCACCAATCAAATTTGATTTCGATCTCATTCTAAATTTTATAAGGTTTTATATTCAAGAACACTCATCAAAAATTGATTGTTTGACAATTTGAATGCCACGACTAGAACCAGAAATTGATGCCACAGTATGTGAAACTAATGAAAGAAATGACTAAATTGTAAGTTCACCAAGATTGAAGAGACATATGCATTTAATTATCAGTTATAACTATACTTGTCCATTCTCATTTCATTTTATGAGTTTCCAATTTCTCATAGTGAAGAGTTTATTGAGTTCTGCATTTTCTGAGAAGAGTTGATTTTCCAACAGTCAGTGAACTAAAGAGGTGATTTAGTAATTCCTAATTTGACAGAGAGAGAAATTTGTTGTATATTCAGAGTTTAGAATCAGAATTGTAGAGGTTTTCATAGTTGGTGGTTAGGGTTTGCAGCTATATTTGTTTCAATATTGGTGATAAAGGTTGAGAACTAAACATAAAAGAAAGATGAGCCAAGCACAATGTATGGCATCCACTAGTGGAAGGAATGATGGTGTCGATGATGAATCAAAGGGAAAGAGGAACTATTTAGAGGAGTTTCTCACTTTGCTGCTAGGGTTGAGCCAAAATAGAAAGGTAAGTGCTGACACTTTGGTTGATTATATGGCTTATATTAGAGATGTAAAAATACTAGGGTCATCAAGATATTCACTTTTTAATTATTTCTTTAAAAATAGTGATAAGCCCATGCCTATCTCAAACCCTTGGACCTATGGATTAGCCAAGTTGATAGTCCCTGATGTCTTTTTTGATGTCAATTTCATACTAGAATTAGCTAGTAGATATGATCCCTTGAAAAACCCATTAACAGGGATGATGGGAAGCTCTTCCTCACCTTGGACCAAAATACTTTTATGAAGGCTTTCAATGTATATTACCTTATGGCTACTAAAATAAATTTGAAGAGTTTAGAGAATAGATACATTAGAGAGTCTGGCATTACTGCCAAGGAGATTAAGGATCATCATGTTCCCAAGAGAATGAAATCCTATATTACCCCTACCAGGAGCAGCCCCATATCTTTATAAAGATATGAATTTTTATATCAAATACATAGCATATGCCCTATGTAGGGTGCTTGGGAAATATGCAGGAGTAGAGAGGATTACCTCTGATATTTTAATGATGGTACTAGACATGTAGAGCTTCCATACTACTTCCAATTATGACTATATCCAGTACATCATAGACCAAATGTACCAGACTTTTGTGGATATACAAGCTAAGAAGGCTTACCCAAGGTTTTTGCATTACTCAGTCCTTATGCATCTAATCATATACTATAATTTCCCAGTAATAAATTGTCAGATGTTGCAATCACAAAGGTTTCATCATGGTCAAGCCAACCCTGTTCAGTTTTGGCTTAGACTATGGAATTATACATTCAGAGAGCAGGAGTTTTGAGCTTTTGAAAATTGGATAGTTTATCCTATTCTTAAATGTTTTGGTGTTGATAAGACCAGATTGCCTGTTAAGGTAATACAACTATTGAGGCCCTGCCAATACCTTAAAAAATGGCTATGAGATCGTAATTAGGGGGATTTTTATTATGAAAAGAACTTTACAATGATGAGGGTTTATGGTTTCCCCCACCCTCCACACATTTTTCCATTTCATGTACCACTGAGGATAGCTACAATGGAGTTAATTAGGCAGATCATTTTGGTTGATAAGGAGAATTTAGTCCCACACAAGAAGGGTACTTTTACCTCTAGACAGTTTAGGATATATAACTTTACTATTGGGAAGAGGGCTATAGACCCTGTAAATACCTGGATGAACCATTACAATATGAATGTTGCCTTGCATAGATTTTTTGATACAGAGGGTTTTATTCTCAGTTCTAGGAAATTATTGACATCAACTATCTACTTCACAAAGGTACATGAAGAATGTATGGAGGAGGATTTAATAAGAAACATCTTGGAGGATGAAGAGGTGGATAGGAAAGCAATTAAGTTCAATTAACTTATGGACCTGGAGAGGCAGGTAAAGAGTAAGGGGATGAAGTTTGGGGGTTTCTACCCTAACATGCCTTATCTAAAAAGGCTGGATGCAATGATTGAGAACCATACTCTTTTGTGTAATCAGTTAGAGGAAGCACTAGTGGTACTAGAAAAGGGCCACAGAGAGAATTCAGAATCAAAATATGATGATGATAGTGGTCAAGGCTATCCTTCACCCAATGCCTACCAAGATTATCAAGCAGTTCCATTAAGGCAAGCAATAGAAGGGGAAGACATCATTGACCTAACAAAGGTCCCTGAAAATGAAGAGACAAATGAGCCCCCACTAAAGAATCAAAAGATAGAAACAAGGGAGCCTTCTAGGAAGAAGAGGATAGATAAAATTGGAGCACTAATAACTAGAGATATAACCTATGATCATTTGTTAAGAAAATAAATCAGGGTATGGAAGAAACTCCAAAAGGATACAAAAGAAGAGGAGTTACCTCTGAGATCATGTATAGATGAGAGGTTGTTGCATCAGGAGGAATTCCTCAGAGATGACAACTTCATAAAGACAAGGGAATTCAAGGATTTACTTATATGGATCTTGTTACTATGGAAGCCTTACAAACCTTGTAGGATTATGATCCTGAGTCTGAGGAGATCACACTAGAGCAAGCAAGGAAACTGGTCAAAGCCAGTGGGATGTTACTTGTAGAGGGATGGAACTTGTCCTCACCATTTATAATAGATCAAATAAGAAGACAACCTGATGTTAAATTTTCATCAGAAACTCAGGTTGGCGATATGATTAGAGGGTTTGGGTATAACCCTAAATCTCAGGCACTTGCAATGTGGAGCTTGGCTCCTAAAGATCAAAAGCCATCTATTCTAAACATTTAAGAAAAGATGGAGGGAAATAAAATCATATGGACATTAGATAATATAGGGGATATGGAAATAGCCCAAGTAATGACTCATTTTTCTCATCTCATTGAGGCTAAGATAGGCCAACTATCAGACAAATTGCAAAAACTCACAAGTGACACTAGTGATATTGTTAAGGATAGGGAGCTAGCATTAATAAAAATTAATAAATAGAAGAAGATCATAGATGAGCTTACTAAACAATTTCTAGATATAATAGAGCCTACCCCGGTTGAGACCAAAGAGGTCATGGATGTTGAGATCCAAACAGAAGATACAAGGGATGTATTTGTTGAAATAGAGAAGGGACTTACAGAGCATAACAGTGTGATTTTGGAATCATTAGCTTCATTTTTACAGCATAGGGTAGACACAATAAAAGGAAAGATTGATGTAGTGTGTGGGGCTTATGGAAGGTTTCCAGGCCTACAAGCAGAAGTGGATAACTCTTTGGCAATTTTGAATCATTATTTTGCAACTTGGTTTGGAAGAGCTTCACTTTTTGAGAGATTAACATTAGTACAGTCATTTAGGTCAGATATACCAGAAATTGTTACTTTGGTTGGTACTGAGATAGAGAATATTGGGGCCACTTTGTCCTTTTTCAAAGGAAAGGCCAATCAAATTGATGTTAAGTTAAAAATGTTTGGGATAAGTTATAGTAGGTTTGTACCTCCAATTAGGGCCAAGGATGATCAGATCAAACCATTAGGGTTATGGATATCATATTTTGATAGTGTACTCCCCAATAAAGACATTTATGTATCTGATCAGGGAGAATTAGATATGGAAAGGTTCAACCAAATTTTGGATGAGGCAATAAAGGTAGAAATAGACTACAATAAATTCATTTCAGATGTTAAAAGCATAACAGATGCTAGGTGAGAAAGGCAGAAGACTCAACTAGAGAATATTTAGAATTTTGAGTGGCCTAAAGAAGAGGATGTGATAGCATGGGACATTATGACAAAGGCCAAAAAGAAGAAACCTATCACAGTTGATTTAGATGTTATGGATGAAGAATAAAGGACACATGGCACCTGATCTATGAGCACAGGAAGGTTAGTAATCTTGATAATATTGGTGTAAGTTAGCCTGTATTGGCAGTCACTAGATCTTGTTACAACTATCAGATACTATCCTAAATACATGCAAACAAAGGTGCTGACATTCACAAAAGGGCAAAGTACAAAATCAGATTTCATGCTTCAATTTTGTCCTCCCACCGCTTGGAGCTTTCTTGTCTTTTGTCTTTTCCTATGTTTTTAGGGTTAGGTTTCTTAAACCATCTGAAGCTTGTTGCATCCTTATCTTAAGGATTCCAAGATGGTTTGAACCTATAAATAGGTTTTATTTTAACTTTTGAAAGGAGGGTGATGAAATATAATTATAAGCCAGACTACATAATTTTGTCTGAGTTTTTGAGCTTTAGCCTCTATATGTATGAAGCAAGAATATAACTAAAATACAATGCAAATTCTCCTCTATATTGTTGTTGTCTCTTTACTTATTGTGTATGCTCTTTTATGTTTAATCTATAAGGAATTTAAAACATATTGGTTACAAGGTAGCTATCTAATTACTTACAAGTTTCTTTCAAGGGAAGAACTAAGTTTTGTGAGTAGTTTCAGAGAGTATAACAATATTTGAGGATTTGATATAGCAGCATTGGAGTGACAGGGTGATTTGTAAGGCATCTTACTCAAGTTGCATATAGGTTGTAAGGAAATCTATAGTATCTTTATTTACTTTTTCTTTGGATTTGCATCTTTGACTCTATAGCCCAATGATAGGCACTGGTCTAGAACCTATCAATTGGTTTATCATCATCCAAGCAATTTAAAATACATAAATCTTTCACATTTACATTCAAAACATATAAGTATAAGCAATTGTATCAAGATATACAATTCATTATACTAATCCCTTTAATAGAGGATTAAAATAGGTTACCCCTCCTAAGTTTTGAGAACTATAAAAGGAAAAAGGATGAATGTCCTTAAAACACTACTATTTGTTGTTATCATTTCAATGGTTTTCATGGTTACACTCTGTGTTAAGTTGTTTTCAATTTTATGCAGAGTAATTTATAAGGTAATATAGTAAAATAATAGCAAATTAGTATCCACATCTATTAATATTGTAAGACAACAATCTTATATAGGTAATACCTGCCTGGGTGTTGTGGAACCTAAAAAGAAGGAGGTGATAATATTTTCCCCAAACATTATCATAAAACCTCATCAATTAGAGTTTTCTCTTGTTTGAGTCATTATTTTCAAATATTGGGAGTCATAGAGTTAATCAAGTATTCAAGAATCTGTTGAAGGTTTAGAAAGAAAAAACCCTAACAAACACCATGTGGTAAAAAGAAACCATAGTCAATATAAGGCATCTCCTCAGCATCCCATAGACACATCAATTCAATCCAAAAGATAAGATTGACCCATTTAATACCTATGCATCCTGGAAAGTAGCATTCCTTCTTGGAAACCCTAAGAAACCATTTAAAATTTTGAATATCTGATATAATGGCTATAGGGGGCATGGAATCTATCTTTCACGACTGAGATTGAATCCTTGTGCAATTTTAAAACATGGTCATTGATATTCTTTTAAAAACCTGGGCACTACAATCTGATTTAGACACACGTCACTTCTTCCTGATTCCTATAAGACTAAACACCAATCACTATTTGTTTGAGGCTTAGTGTCGACCGTATGATAAGCTTTGATATGATTTACCTTTACCCTTTCCTTTTGTGATAATAAAGATCTAAAATGCGACATGGAAAGTTGTCATGATTCCTCGATGGTTAATCTTTGATCATTTTCCTTTCTAGGCAATGTGCCCAACATTAGATCCTTTTATATCTCCACAATGCATAACTTAACTACAACTACCACCGTGTCTCACCAATCACCATGCATCACATAGGCGTAATCCCATGAAGGTTAAAAAACTTGCACCTTCTAATCAAGGTTGTATGCCCACCGTTGGATTCAATCATATAATTTTTTCCTTAAATTGGCCATATCCTACTAACCACAGGTCCCACTAACTGGGAAGGACACGTGTTACATAGTCATGATGCTGTGAAAGATAAAACACTTGTATCTTTGTCATAGTGGAGTCATGCAAACCACTAGATTGAAACTGATCAAATGGTCAATGAACCTAGATACATATTCGATCTCAAAGGGACACTTGTCAAAATATCATGATCTCGCAAACACTAATCCTCGTGCATCTTCCAATCATAGGATAATGAAATCCAGTCGGATTAGATCTAAATTGTATGAATTTTATCTCTCTTTATCTCAGCACCCATCCTCCACATGTCACCCTCTAATTTTTTGGGACCTTTGCCAGCTCACCATCCTACTCGATCATGCCACCTTCATATCTACCACATGTCACCTTGTCACAATGTCACAATTTGACTGGACCTATCATGACTAGGATCACAGTATAGCATCCTACTAATACCTATCACCACACTAAATCATCTACCACGTCATCGCTACATGGGCCCAAAAAAATTTCCTACTTGTTTTCCAGCTAGCCACTACTAACCACCACTTAACCACTAGACCACTAACCACTAGGCCAAGAGCATTCCTTTTTCACTTAAACACTACGGGCTTGGCTATAAAAGCTTTAAGTGACTGTACCACACAACCAATGTGGGGTAAAAGATACATAGTGCTTTAAACAAAAACAAACAAGAAAAGGCACCATGGAAAATTGAACTGTTTCCAACCCTCTTAGACTGCATAGAGACCATTCAAAGGAATCAAAACACAAAGTCCTCAAGCCTTTGTATCCTTCTCCCACAATTTAAAGAGAAGAATCCTCTGCAACTTGAAGATTTATGTCATTGAAACTCTTCAAAAATATTAAAAGGTACTCACAAAAATTAGTACTAACATGAGGGAGGTTGCATATAGTATCTGAGAGTAGAGATCCAAAAAAATTTAAAATAGCCACAATTCTAGTAGTTATATCTACTATTAGACATAGGTGTTAGTAGATATATTCATAGCTGCACCAGATCCATCTAATGTCAGTTTCTAGGCTTCTTGGGTAGGGTCAACGCATTCTTCATGTCAAGAAGAACCCCGGGGGAGCTAACTAGTCTGTGGTTGGGAGGTAAAAGTGCCTAAGCCACACTTTCATTTTGAGATATGGATTGACACATGTTAGATGGATAAGGAGACAAGGACATATAGATGGACAGAGGTTCAAGTTGTATTTTTTTTGGGTATTATGTACTTTTCATAATCTTGTTATCTATTGTTGAATATGAGGTTCCAAGATGGTATTTGATGTCTAGCATGCAAGCCATCATCCAAATCACACTATGTATAACCCTTAAAGAAATAAGTTATTCTTTTGTACTTTTTACTTGAACAAAGCTTTGACGTGTGGGTCAACTTTCTTAATGTATTTTATGCAATGTGTATTTGGACATGTGATGACTTGTGACATTTATCGATTGGACATCTTTATGTAAATAAATTATTCTCATTATACCTAATTATTTTGACATGTAGGTCAAAATTTTGAGGAAATTATTTTCATTATGAATATTTAATTGGGTTGATTAGACTATGTGTATAATTCAACCCTGTTTTCCTTTTGAATTTCCGTAATTTACTCTTTAAGTGTGACATGACATCTTTGAGGAAATGCAGCCTTTAAAGGTGGTATCAAAGCTGTGTTTAACTCTAGGGCTTTGGCCTATTACTTGCTAAATTTGCATATTTTTGTGTGGGTGCAGGACCTAATCTGTCACCATGAACACTAGAAATAGTAAGAAGGCCAAATCTAGCAATGGTTAGAGTGACCAGCCCAATTAGAGGCTAGATCAGATTTTAGCCCTTTTGACTCAACAAAGAGACCTCCTACAAAAAGAGGGTACATGTATGGATCACCTTGAGAATGATATGAGGGGTAGAGTGGATGAGAACCATCTGAATGAAGAGAAAATGAGGTTAGAGGAGGATAGGAGGATAGAGGAGCAAAGAAAAAGAGAAGTTAATCTCAGGGTTGCAGGGGTAGCCAGAATCAGGGGAAAATAGCTAAGGAACTCAAGGAAGACCTGAATAAGGTCACACCTCCTAATTTTAGTAGGAATACTCTTGGAGATGATGTGGAGGCATCGATAATTTCCTTGGAAAAATATTTTCATGTCCAGAATCTCTCTAGTCAATCTAGGGCAATGTGGGCTACTTTCCATTTGACATGAGAAGTTGCCACTCGGTGGGCCAATGTAATGGTGGAAAAGAAAATTCAGCTAGGAGAGACATCATGGGAGGAATTATTATTGTTATTTCACACAAGGTGGTTACCTCAGCTATTCTTTGATCAAAAGGTGGCAGAGTTTCAAAATTTAATCCAGTGAATCCTGACAGTTACTCAATATCATGAGAGATTTTGTTATTTGGTGATGTATGTTCCATAGTACCAACAAGATGAATGATTTAGGACTCACAAGTTCATAATAGGGTTACATCTAGAGGTGGGTTTTGAAGTTGAAATGCATGAGCCATAAACCATGGATTTTTAACTCAGAAAGACTCTTAGATAGGAACAAAGGTTGGAAAGTCTGTCCAAAGTGAATAGTAATCAGATATCCAATGCCAATTAGGGTTTCAAGTAGAAATACCAGGATAATAAATAGCATAATGGTGGATTCCAATAGATTCATAATATGAGGGGAAAAGAATAAGGGAATTTAGGAAGGAATTCCTACAAGAACTCACAAGACAAGAATCTGAATAAGGGAATTAACAGGGATTCTAACAAGAATGGAAATAGGAGGGACAAACTAGAAGGAAAACATGGACTCTGAGATGGGTTTTTTGTTTGTGGAGGTGATCATGTTGTGGCTATATGTCCCTAGAATTTAGATCATAGAGGCCTTCGAGCACAACATCATATTCATGTAGCTATTGACCACATGTAGGCAAATTTTCTAGCTAACCCTATCTAGACGAATGGTAAGATTTTTGGGTCAGAATATTTCAATTTTAATAGATACATGAGCTAGTAAATGCTTTGTAGATCCTAGAGTTCTATCTAAGCTTTAATTTAGAATAGGATTTATGTCTGAACCATGGATTGTAGAATATGGAAATGGGGAAGAGCGTCAAGTAGAGTAGTGTTTAACTTGCAACGAGTTAGAACTTCCTAGTTTTCTCACCCAAGTAAATATTTATGTTGCCCCTTTGGGATCATATGATGTTATATTAGGCATCAATTGGCTAACTAAGCATAAGGCCATTGTATATTGTAGAGATAAATTTACTGTATGTCTTGATGATGTGGGAAAATCTATAGTAATAAGTGGCATGAAGTGACCTATGGAATTGAGGCAGAATTCTGCTATGTAGTTAAAAAGGGAAAATAGGAAGGGGTGTATGTTATATGTAGCACATGTCAAGGATATTGACACAAATCCTAGTGTGGAAAATTCTCCCTTATTACAGGAATTCTTGGATATATTTCTAGAAGAATTGCCTGAATTACCTCCAAAGAGAAAATTTGGTTTCTTCATCGAATTAATGCCTGAAACTGAGCCAAAATCTAAGGCTCCGTATAGAATGGCTACTACTAAGATGTATTAACTAAAGGTTCAAATCCAAGAAATTTTGGACAAGGGGTTCATATGCCCTAGCGTATCACCATGGGGAGCCCCACTAATCTTTGTTAAGAAGAAGGATGGTACTTTGCAAGTGTGTATTGATTACATAATGCTCAACAAAGTGACCATCAAGAAAAGGTATCCACTTCCATGAATAGATGAGATATTCGATCAAATGAAAGGTGCAACCATGTTTTATAAGATTGAATTGATATCTGGATATCATCAGCTCTAGATTAAGGATGAGGACATATCTAAAACTGTTTTCCGGACATGGTATGGGCATTACAAGTTTTTTGTCTTACCTTTTGGCTTAACAAATGATCCTGCCACTTTTGTGAACCTTATGAATATATTTTCAGAGACTGTTTGGATAAGTTTGTGGGGATATTTATTGATGAAATCTTGATTTACTCCAAGAACATGGAGGAGCATGAGGAGAACTTGTGTATAGTCTTATAATGTCTGAGAGATAGGACATTGTATGGTAAGCTATCAAAGAGTTCATTCTAACATAAAGAGATTCATTACTTGGGGCATATCATATCTGAAGATGGGATTGGATTAGATCTTACTAGGATTAAGGCTATTCTTGAATGGCCTGATCCTATCAATGTGAGTGAAGTTCAAAGTTTCATGGGGTTGGATGGTTACTACAGGAAATTTGTGGAGAGATTCTCCAAGATAGTTGCTCCCATTATATCCCTTCAGAGAAAAGGGAAAAGATATGAGTGGACAAAGGTATGTGAGAAAGCCTTTAAATTATTGAAATAGAAGCTCACATCTTCTCCCATTTAGGTTGTACCTGACCCAATGGTCATTTCACTATAATTACAAATGCTTTAGGTGAGGGTTTGGGTGGTGTGTTGATGCAAGATGAAAGAGTAGTAGTGGCTTATGACCACAAAAATTGAAACAACATGAGGTTAATTATGCTCTGCATGATTTAGAATTGGCTTCTATTGTACATGCTTTACAGATGTGGAGGCATTACCTGTTGGGTTAGCCTTTTGAGATGAAGACATATCATATGGGACTTAGATATATTTTCACACAACCCAATCTCAATGCCAGGAAGAGATGTTGGTTAGAGTTTCTGAGTGAGTATGATTTTGTCTTTGAATACATTAAAGGGAAAGAGAACAAATTAGTAGATGCTCTTAGTAGGCAAAGGCACATTTATGTTATCTCTACCTCTAGGAAATGCCTGAGAGAGAAGGTGTTGCTTAATCTTTCGGTAGATGACCATTATAAGCTGGTCAAATCATCCTTGCCAAATGATTCATCTGACTACTATTTTGACGGTTAGAGTTTTGAGGATGATGGTATTTGAGATACCAGAACAAGATGTATATTCCTGACTGAGTAGGGTTGAGAAAAGTGGTACTTGAGGAGATACACTACACTCCATTTTCAAGTCATCCAGGGGTAAACAAGATGATTTCTGATTTGAAACCATTGTATTTTTTTCTAGGTCTTAAGCATGATTTGACAGCTTAGATATCCCAGTGTTTGGAATGCGAGTGAGTCAAGGCTGAGCATGTCCACCCAATGGGATTATTGTACCCACATGATATTCCAAAATATAAATGGTAAGTCATCAGTATGGATTTCATACAGGGATTACCCATTACCAAGAAGAGGCACGATGTCATTTTGGTTGTAGTTGACAAACTAACCAAAGTGGCCCATTTTATTCCAAGGAGCTTGAAATATGGATCCTTGGCTTTGGCCAAGAAGTTTGTGCAAGAGATTTTCTGACTTCATGGTGTGTTAGAGAGTATTATATCTAATAGAGACACTCAAATAACATCAAGGTTTTGGACATAGCCTAGCCTACCATCCTCTGGCAGATGGGAAAATAGAGAGAGTAAATCAAGTGGTAGAGGATTTACTCCAAATGTACTGAATGGATCAGTAGTACAAGTGGGAAGAGTATCTTCCCTTGGTAGAGTTTGCATACAATAACTCCTACCATTCTTCTCTAGGTATGGCACCATTTGAGGCACTTTATGGACATAAGTGTAACATTCCTATCAGTTGGGACAGGTTGGAGGACAAGATTGTGATTGGTCCTGAGATGTTGTGAGAGATGGAAGAACAGATGGATTTGATCCAAGAAAGGCTGAAAGAAAAAATAGATCAACAGAAGAGCTATGCAGACAAGAACTGCACTTTTAGACAATTCCAAGCAGGGAACAAGGTGTTCTTGCAAGTAAGGCCCCATAAGATCTCCATATCCTTTGGCAAGGCTTCAAAGCTTGCACCATGATATGTTGGGCCCTTTGATGTTTAGGAAGTTATCAACCTAGTTACATAACGACTTGATCTACCACCCACTCTGGCCCAAATTCATAATGTCTGTCATGTTTCATTGCTAAAACCTTATCATCCAGATGCTTCACATATTTTGGATTGGCATGCTTTGCAGGTTGAGGAACTGGGGTAGTGTAGGTGGAGCCTACTTGACTCGTTGATCAACTTACTATCCAAGTGCAAAATAAAGATGTTTTTCATTACAATTTCTAGTGGGACATATTCTCTATTGATAGTGCCACTTGGGAGGATGCAGAGGATGTGCATCGATCTTTTCCTCATTTCTTTTCATAGACTTCTTTTCTTGATTCACTATGATGTATATATTATGTGTGGTGTTTTTCATTTCGATATATTTTGATGTGACATTGGGTCGATGTCCTTTCCTAGTTGGGAGGGATGTCTGGACTCGATCTATGAGAATTCTTTTATTTTATACTTATCATGCAACCTTTTGACTTTGGTTGACCTAGTCGCTATGATTTTACTGTGTCGTTATTCCCTTGTTGTTATGTTTTCTAGTTTAGGCCTTCTGATTGATGTTTGGATTAATGAAAATTGCAAATTCAAATGAGTATGATGATGCAATATTATAATGCTTAATAGATTATTTATTTTATTATTGCATGCATATATGAGGAATTATGATGTAATTTCAATGAAAGGTGTTGATTATGGATTATGGATTTTAAATGAAATATTTTGAAATTATTGAGTTAATGTTAAATTGAGTACTGATATATCATTTTGGCTCTGAGTGTGTCTGAGTGGATGTAGGATGAAGGCAGGGGTGTGGTTTAGGTAGAGGAGGCTAGACCTAAGCACTGGTGGGTATGGATGATTTGGGTTGCAGGCACCACTTAGAAGTGCTATGTTGGTTAATAAATTAGAATGTTTTATTCCTTCCTTATCTCGACATGGATAATGTTATCTTGTTGTTTAAATTTTTCTAAATTTTTTCTCTAAATAATTTATTGGCAAAAGTCACTATGACATATGGTTAATAGTGGAAGCATAAATTATTAATTATGTATGATTTAACATAAAACTCTTCAAATGTTAGCAAGGTCTTATATTATTTTTTCTTAGTAGAATAATAGGAGGTAAAAAATGCCTTTAATGGAAAGAAACGGTTATCAGTAGAGTGGTGGAGATTAAAGAGGAGATGCCAATCTTGAAGTGGACATGAGCGAAAAGGAGGTGGGAGAAAAAAAGAAGCTAACCAGAAAGGAAAAAAAAGAAACCACGGAATCAACTTTGGCGGAAGAACAAGAATATATTAAGAGCAACTTTGCTAAAGGTTGAAAGAGGGGACAATGGACATCTGTGGTTGCAAACTCAACTTTGGTCATCGAAATTCCAGGTTCTTTTCTTGACATTCAGCTGGAAACACTTGGAAATAGTTACATTATATTATCTACATACCTCATTAGAATGGTTGTGGTCTTAATGAAATTCTTTGAGGGAAATTTTGATTGTTATTTTTTTTTTTCAAACTCTTCTTATACTTCCTATTGTTATTATTCTCTACCAACCAGTGTTAAGTTGTTGAGCTAAGTGTGCAATTAGATTCCTTATTGTAGGAGTAAGTTCCATTTGTGAGATGCATTCTCTTATTCCCCTCATGTGTGATAGAACTATTTTTTCCCTTGTTTGACCTTGAGAATAGGTGGTTTGGCATGAGACGTTAGGCCTCTCATAACATTCTCTTGGTTTTAGTTTCTTACCTATGCACAAGCTATCTTTTCTCTGTCATGCCTTGCAGTCGTTGGGCATAGAAAAATATGTTGTGATGTTGTTTTGAGACTTCCCAATTTGGTCTTCAATAGCGTATGCTTGTGCATTTAAACATTAGGAAGAATGTATATACCTTTAATGCTATTTTAGAGATGACCAACTTTATTTTAATCAGGTTAACCATCTTCCAATCAGATGTGATTGTTGTTCTATTTTTTTCCATTTTTGTGAGTAGGAGCCATAACTATTATAGATTTTGTTGGAACCTCAAAGGAGAATTGTAATAGTACCTTTCCTTGGAGAGATGTCAATGTATGATCATGGTATATTTTATGTTGTTTGATTTCCTTGTGGTTAATTATTTGGGTTATGAATTCTACATCAGGCAACACTGTATCCTAACCAGTTGAGGGAACCATTGTGTAGGGTAATATACATTCACATAATAGCTTCTTGTTTTTCTTCATGGGGTGTAATGTTTGACTGGATTTGAAATTCCATGAATATTATTGGATTTATCCCTGTCATGGCATTCTTGGAAATTTATTGTGTATCCGTGAATCTTATTTTGAAATCCATGTAGCAATTGTTATGATTTGTGTGATGTTACAATTTTGTGAATCTTATTTTGAAATCACTAAAGAAAATATTATGATTTGTAAGACGTTATAATTCTATGAATCTTCCTTTGAAATCACTGTAACAATTATTTTGTTTTATATGTGGTTTCAATTCCATATTTTTTTTATAAATGAAAATCTGGGTATGCATTGAATAGACTGCTATTTGAAGTTCTTGTATCTTATTAAATCATTATGAGAATAGTGGAGTAAGGAAAACTGAGAATCATAGTTTCTTAAACAAGTGCATTTGTATGGCAGGATATTAATTTAAGCCAATTCTTCCCTGATAGTTGTGTTCACGATGCGTACTCTTTATGGGAGGGTGTTGGATGTGGATTCACAGGGGAGGGTAGGAATGAAATATTTATGTCTCCACCTACCTGTAAAAATATGGTGTAAATTGGTTTGGCCAAAGCGTTGTGCATATGTAGTTTATTATATGTTGATTTTTTATTCATCCCTCTGCCACATCTGTGTTAGTTCTACTATTAGAGATAGGTGTTAGTAGATATGTTCATGGATGCACCAGACCAATCCGGCTCCTCAGTGCTAGTTTCTAGGCTTCTTGGCCAAGGTCAACTCATTCTTCATGTCAGGAAGAACCTCAGGGGAGCTAACCACTTTGTGGTTGGGCAGTAAAAGTGCCTAAACCACACTCCCGTCTTGAGATAGCAGATTGACACATGTTAGATGGCTAAGGAGATAGGGACATACAGATGGATAGGGGTCCAAGGTATATTTGTTTTTGGTATTATGTACTTTTCATAATCTTTTTATCTATTGTTCAATATTAGGTTCTATGATCATATTTGATGTCTGGCATGCAGGTCAACATCCAAGTCACACTATTTATAACCCTTAAAGAAATAAATTATTCTTTTGTACTTTATACTTGAATGAAGTTTTGACATGTGGGTCAACTTTCTTAATGTATTTTATGCAATGTGCTTTTGGTTATGTGATGGCTTATGACATGCGTCGATTGGACATCTTTAGGTATTTAAATTATTCTCATTACACCTAATTATTTCTTCATGTAGGTCAAAATCTTGTGGATATTCTTTTCATTATGAATATTTAATTGGGTTGATTAGACTATGTGTATAATTTGACCTTGTTTTCCTTTCAACTTTTCTTAATTTATGCTTTAAGTGTGACATGACATCGTTGAGTAAATGCAGTATTTATAGTGCCCAGGTTCTTGTCAAATCATAATATATAGTTTTCAATTGTGATTATCATATGCTTTCATTTTAGAACTTGTTAATAGCATAAGGCTGGATCTAAATCAGAAACTTTCTCAAAATCTACACAAGCCTTGTAAAAATTTCAAAATATTTCAGACTATTTTTGTCCCTTGTTGACTGCCTAGTGTCAAACCGCATTTGCCTATTGTTGACAGAGAAAATACTTGGGAGTCTCATCCATATGCCATGATTTGAGTTTCTTCTAGATTTTTCTTTTCATGAAGGCAAGCATGGGCTTAAAAGATAGTTTAATTATTTTAACCTTTCATTTGGGTGCGCTATGCCATCCCATGTGTATGTTTCAATATATATTCAGATTTTTCTTTCATTTGTGCTCTACAGGTCTTTTAAAAAAACTCTTAACATGACCAAAGTTGTCTCCTTTTCCTCCTATTGATGTGGATTTTGAGAATGTTGGTGTTGAATATGATTGGTACATTTGGTTTATAGGCCAAAAAACTATCACAATGCATATGGTCATTAAGAGATCGGTTAATAAATATATGATATGATTTGGTCTAATTGTGGAGAATTTTTGTTCTTCAAAGATATATCACAAATTTGAATCTCACGTGAATTAAATTATATACACCTCATTTGTATAATATTTAGGTTCATGTTGTAAGGAATATAGGTAAATCCCTTATTAGTATTAGCCATCTATAGACCCATATATAGATCTCAAGGTATCATGGACTATAAGAGAACATTTATTTCTTTGTTCCTTCAATTCATAAGGATACATAATTAGTTAAGGGTTTTGATTTCATTCCATATATATCATAAGATAAATTTTGTGTAGGTTTAAGTACAACCAAGATATGAGAAACCCAAATAAAGCTAAAAAATCATTTCAAGTTTCTTCCATGATGAGAAAAATGGATCATAATTCTTGATGTTATAAAATAAAATCACTCTTAATAACGAAATACAACATGAGAGATATAAATAACTCTTCATAGAATACAATAAAAGGGAGATATGCAAATGCTACAGTGATACAATGTATAGAATCAAAGGACCAACACTATGTAAGGGTTTTGAGAAAATAGTATAAGGAAAATAGAACTCATAAAGAATAAAATAGGCCTAATATTCAAGAGAATCAAGAGTGATACAATTTTCATGAGGGTTCCAAATTTCAATATCTCAGAGATAAGAAGAGACAAGCTTACTAGTAAAGAGAAGTCTGGCCTATAGATATACCAGTAAAATGGCCTCAAAAAATTCATATAATCTTCATAATGAAACTTCAAAAGTCTCCAAAAATTATAGCACCAAATTAAAAAATTATAAAGAAAATGTCAACTAATCAAAAACTTTCAAGAATGAGGTATATTCACAACTTTTGCAGTCATGCCATGGATATTAGCATCATAAGAAAATCATTGTGTTAGTGTACATACAAGATAATATTGTAGTTCATTAGACCTAGAAACTGTTGTTGTTGTTGTTGTTGTTGTTCATGTTGTCTCTATTGGAACCTTCAATTAAGATTCAATATACATTATTCAATAAGATTAACTGTGCAACTTTTTATCTTATTGAAAATTGTGTTATCTTATTGAGGTTCTCTTTCTTTTCAAAATAGTTTAATAATATCTACTTAATAGGGCCAACCACATGAAGGTGGAAGATCATTTCCCCCTCTGCCCTAACATTACTATAAATCCCCTGTTAACATCTAACATTCATTCATTCTTTCATCTATTAATAAAATATAACATTTATTCATTAACACATAATATTCATTAACATGCAACATTCATCAATATTCATTAACACATATCATTCATGAACACTCATTAACACATAAAATTTAGTAATTATAAAATAAGGTAGATTAAAATTTTTTTTTTTTGTTTTTTTGTGAAGCTATGTAAAGACTAAGTGGAGCCCTATTTTCTTCATCATTTCCCCCTTTTTTAGTTGTTCTTCCCCCTACTTGTGATCTCAATGTATGCGTAGTCCTATATTGAGGATGAGGACACTGATGCAAAGGGAGGTCCTCTAAAATAACAAAGAGAAGGGTTAAATTCAAAAAAAAAAAATATTATTACAAGTATTTCATTAATTTAAAGAACATAACCATGGCACTCTTTAAATGATGGGGCCACATCATCTTCTAGATCATTTTGTCTAGCATGAACTTCAACATCTTGAAAACCCTCTAGATCCTCTAGAGTTGAAACACACCAATTTAAATTTTATATATTTAATTATATTAATAATTACATAAAAAAATTCAATATAAAATGAATATCTCGAATACTAGGATGCACATCCGGACCTTCACCATATTCAGGTTATGTTCCACGATTAATAAGTTGCATTCCAATGTCATGCACTTTGTTATCATTGGTTCCTTATTTAAAACAAATATAGTCACTTTATATTGGAAATTAACATCAAATAGATTATTGGTAAATTATTCAATTTGAAATAATTTTCATAAATAACTAGTTTACCTGTGTGATGGACTAGAATCTCTTGTTTTCTTAGTCAATTCTCGTAGTCATTTAGCCACAGTTGTATAGTCTTAGTGATAGGCAATTCTTTTTTTCATCTTCTATGGTTCCTCTATTGAACTAAGAGCCTTTCATTTTTGCTTAGCATTGTGAATTATTCTTATATTTTTTCATCAAAAAAATTTGTTTACAATTTATAAATATTTTGATGCGATATTTCAATTACTGATACTTACAATTCGTGTGGCAAGTTTCATATAACCACAAGAGTCGAGCTTGTGTTTCCTGTACTTTTCTTGTCTTTCCTTGGTTTCCTTTGATGTGTCACTCAGTCTATGAAAATTTTGAAATATGTTAGGTAATATAAATATAATGAGTAATTAGTACATAATTACATTCTTAATAGCATCACATACCTTCTTCTGGTGTTTGCTGGCATATTTCCTTTTTTCCTTTCAATTCTCTCCTTCACATCCAAAATTGGGTCCTTGCACTCCTCTGGAATCATGAGGGGATTCTCGTACTTTATGTTCTTCTCTAATTGAGTCTTGTATTGGTCCCTCACATACTTTAGATATGTTTCAACTTTCTTAAGGAGCTTGGTTTTTTTAAATGTGTCAGCTTCAAACAACCCAACCATACATTTTGTGAGTTCATCTTTTAACCTTTTTTCTTGGTAACTCCACCTTTTATGAAAAAAAACATCTGTTAGATTCAGAAATGAACAAAAGATACCTTTAATATAGTTTAAGAAATGGATCAAAGGAAAACTATTCTAGTGATGATATGAAATAAAAATAGTGGATTAGGGTTATTTCATATATAATGTTCCACCTTTTATGTATGGTGGGACTGAATATATGCAATACAATGTCATTAAGATTTTTTTATTAAAAATATCATTTCCTACAAAAAAATCATGGGATCATTAGTCCAAAATGAGTGATAAATATGTAAATTACAATTATACTATATATAATAATAATTTTTAAGTACCTGGAACCTTCTATATCTTTAAGGGAATCATATCTTCATCGCTCACCACCAATGTGGCCTACAACATTCCTGTACTAGCAATACAGGAAGATCTAGGAAACGATGGTAGGTTATCACCAATAGTTGCCTCTGGCACATCCTCACGTGCATCTTTTGCTATAGAAAATGAATACACTATGAAATACCCCCAATAAAGAACACTTTAAGGAAATACACACATAACAAAAGAGAGATCAAAAGAGGGCTCTACCAATATGATGTGTAGTAGAAGATGTCTGCATGTTGCATGTTGATGACAATACATTCGACGATATAGGCCGGGTTGATCTCATATGATGCAATGTTTTTATAGGATCATTGACATGACCTAAATAATAATACATTAAATATATTAGAAATAATGGTGCACGATAAATAATACATTAAACAATAGTAATATTGCAAGTTCTGAGAGTACAAACCATACTAAAGTATTGGAAGGTGTTCCAAGGGAATGGAAAGGTGTAGGTAACATTGTTCATTCCATTCCAAGTGTAGTTGAGACCAAATGATCAGAGGGAGGTCTTTAAAAATTCACTATCTTAGAGGTATGACAAACTTTTCTAAAGTGACAGTGGTAACAGTCGGTAAATGTTATTAGTTTGGTTCAAATTTTGTGTTGTGTATGGTTAGGGACCAAGTGAATGATTGTGACAGGAGTCTCCAACAGTGTAAAAAAATTGGTTTCATTTTTTGTGTACATTATTGTCCAATGTATGGTGATTCAATATATGATAGTTGTGTGAGGCTAATATGTGGCAGTCACTATTGTCTCGATTTCTATACTAGATCAATATTAGAAATGTTGTCAAGTGATTAAAATAATGGTGTAAGGGTCTAATAACGTATCTAGGTTGATCAATGGCTGAATTAATTTTTTGGTTATGGTTGAAAGGGTTATGAAGACATGGAATGGCAAGGTAAAGTTTTGTGGAAAGTCAAGTCAAGGTTATGTTTGTGTAGGTCAGTGGATCTTGGGAAGATAATTGACATGTAATGAGTCCACTAGAGTCTTGTAATGTTGTGAAAAGAGTCTAAGAAGCACTTGTGTGTCAGTCATTGATACAATGGTGATTTTTAGTGAAGGGATTGAGTGAAGCTTTTAAAGAAAGGTGTTGATGAATTTTTTGTTAGTGAGTGATCACAAGAAAATAGGCAGTTTGGGTTCAGGGTTGCAGAGGTGTTAGTGAGTGTCAAGGTTAGACAATAAAGTTTTAAGTTTAGATTTCAATTGTAAAAGATGATGAGATCTGAGTATGTTGAGTTGATAATTGTATGGGCATGGTCTTGGATATTTTTTAAGGGTTGGATCCTCAATGGCTAGGAGTTTGGTCAACAAGTAAAGTCTAAGTGTATTTTGCAATGAAATAGGACACTCATAGGAAACTATTGGAAAAATAGACTAGGTATGTTAATAGCCTTAGTAATAGAGTGTTAATAGGATGAGTGAATAAGTAATGTTAGGATAGTAAACTGGGGGTGTGTTGTCACTTATTATGTTTGATTACTAATGTATGATGATCAGTTTTTGTGGAAGTATGTAATTAGTCAAAAATTCCATGTGATCACAGATAGAGTGGAATCAGTATATATTGAAGTTATAATTAGAATTATATTTTAAAGGTTGGTAGGGAATAGACCTAGTGATACGCTATAACTTTTCATGAGTGATTTTTTGGTAGCCCTAAAGCATGTGGGTTTGACCTTTAAGGTTATTTGGGAAGAAGCAAGAACTTGTGATCAGGCTTGCCTCAAGAAGCACAACCTAAGAAATGTTAAAGGGTCAATTTGGATCCTATTGAAAACACTTCTAATGCCTCTACATCAAGAACCCCTTTCTCTACAAGGACCTATGTAAGGGACCAGGATTTGGAGGCATCTAATTTTTTTGGGTACCAAGGAATATATCTTTGTTTGATTAAATATTGTTCCTAATCCTTGTTTAGGGTATCCCAAGGCCAGTAAAATATAGTTTTTTCTTTCTTCCACATGTGATAAGTCCCCATGTTTGGTAGGGATTGTTAATCTCTAAGACCTATTGATGATTAATGACCAACACTTAGTCATTCACCTAGGTAGTTTTAGCTGGCTATCACTATGGCTGAGCTAAAACTATACAAGGCCGAGCAGTTTTTAGTATGCCTAGCTACATTGTCAAGTCGAGTTACATTTCCAAGCCAAGTAAGACATAGGGATGTTAAGTGTCGAGTGATAGACAGTCAAGTGTCAAGCAGAATAATTTTTGTATACATGTCTGGAATGATACAAACTTCAAAGATAAGTGATTCGACTGACTTGTATAAGCTTTTTAGGCTGACTAGTGTATGCATTTAATATTTTTATATGGAGTTAGTTATGTATTTAATTGTTTTATCCTATGCATGATTCATTGTAAGCATTAATTTTTTTACCATCAAGGCATGGATATTAGATCTTGATCATTGATCTAGATCTCACTATTAGATCTAAATAGATATATTAGATTGTTTCTAAACCCTATTTTGTAAGTGTGTGAATAGTGTGTGGCGACTGCATTTTTAGAAGTGAAATGCACAAAGGGCTATTTTGTTAAGAAGTAGAAATCAAGCAGAACAAGAACATAGTGAACAATAGAGTAAATGTTATATCAAATTATGAGATCATAGAAGGTACTTGAAAGAGGACATCTGTCATCAGCATCAGAGTGCATAATGAAGGATCAATACTTGAGACTTTCTAATAATTGTATCAGGTGAAAATCTCTTAACAGAGTGGTTCTAGCTGACCTTTCTTAAATCTCCTAATAAAGTGCTTACTTCATTATAAGTAGAAATCCTTTAATAGGGTAGATTGTAATGATCTTAAGCTCTTAACAGGGCAGACCTTTCACAGGGTAGATTACATTTTGTAATCAAACATTGTAACCTTAACAGGTACACTTTATTATTGTAGTAGTGGAGAATTTTGTAGGTGTCATCCCCACCCTAGTTTTACCTATTTGGGTTTCTAGGTTACCACGTTATTGTGTTATGTGTTACTTATTTCATTATGTGGATGCTATCTGAGATTAAATTAGATTCATTTATGTATGAATGTGGATCAGTTCATTTTAAATGTTTAATTTTGAAGATCTGATTCACCCCCCCTCTCAGTATCTTGCTTTCCCATTATTGTATTTCCAATAATTGGTATTAGAACAGAGTTCTCTAAAAGGTTATAATCAGCTTGAGAATACAGATCTTGAAATGGAGATCTACAAGATGGGAAAATTCATTGAGAATCAAAAGATTGATATTCAGCTAGCACTACAATAACTGGAGTCACAAGACAGGAATTAAAGAAGTCCTTGGTTGCAAGAAATTATTTGGCCAAAAAAATGAATGACACTCATTATTAGGAAGAGGACACCACAAATCTATTTTAGAATGGAGATTCTACTGAGAGCAATGAAGCAATAGCAGATCTACTGGAAAAGAACCGTACACTATGTGAAGAAGTCAAAAACTTGAAAAAGGAACAAGAAGCCCAATCAATAAGAATGTGTGAAGTTGTTGAACAGAAAAAGAAAGATGAAGATGACAAGGCTATGGTAGAAGAAGACAAGAGAATGCTAACTACTAGACTTGATTAAAGAACACATGATGTGCAAACAATGACAGTCAATCAAGTGGACATCGCAAATCAACTACTACTTGCAAATCGGGAGATAAGTAGGAAAGACTTGAAGATTGTTAATCTTAGATCTGAGAACATTCAATTGAAAGATGAATTGAGATCTGAGAAATAAATTAATAATAGAGTGAATGATCTGAGTACAACTATGAGTTACTTTGAACAACTGGTGGAAGCATCAAGAAGACCTAAAGATTCTTCTAGATTAGGTCACACTAGACAACATATAACCACTAAAGATGGAGAATCATCTAAGATAGGTGAAAGAAGGCATGCAAAGCTGAGAAACAAAAAACCTATTTTTCACCACTGTGGAAAACCAGGTCATACAACAAACATTTGCCAAAGCAAGAATGGTAAGTCCAATCCGAAAAATAACTTTAATGGTTACTACTTTAACTATAATAAGTTTGGACATCAAGCATGTGAATGCAAGACAAAAGCAAGAAAAACACCTAGACTCAATGGTCATTGCTATAACTATCACAAATATGGTCATAGAGTACAAAATTGTAGATCTAAAGGTAAACAGTAGTGGACATCAAAGGTACAAGAGAAATCACCAAGAAAAGGCAATACTCACAATTGGGATTACAATACATGGCATAGTTGTCATTACTGTGGTGAGTATGGAAATGTTCTAGAAAACTACATAAGGACACATTTCAGAGGTAAATTTAAAAGTTGGATGAATGGAAGCCTAGTTTGTCAGAGTTGTCTGAAAATTGGAGATACAAGGAAAGATTGCAAGACTAGAGTACCTGCTCCTACTGTTGAGAAAATAAGGGAATATATGAACAAGACATAGGTTAAGAAGTCTAAACCATGCATCAGTGAAGCTAATTTAGTTGAGGTCACCCAATCCAATGGATCAGGTGATCACATCATCTCCAACTAAGAGAAAGAGGTATGTAAGGAACTGTATTCAAAATTCTTATCTTACATTAGTTCCTAACATAAAATGTACAAAAGTCCATATTTGCATATGTTAAGATGCACCAAGACATATCTTTGAAGACAAATGCTGAGATGAGTCAATTGCACTAATAGGTGCTGAGTACTACTCATAGACACTAAAGTTGAGTTCTTTAGTGAGTGCTGAGTTTTGTTGGCCGAGTAAATTTTGCGAAGGCTGAGTGTAATGAGCTGAGTGGGATGCAAGTTGTGTTAAAGCCGAGGATAGCTGGCTTGCACTAAATCAATGGGTAGAACATTCAATGCTCACCTACCATGACGATTCAAAGCTTATAAAGGGTGAACAGTTGACATTTCATTTTTACCTTGAGATTTTTACTTTTTAACGGAGCGATTGAAGTAATTTGCAGAGTTGATCTTAACTGAGTTTAGCATCAAAGATTCCATCAGCGTGCCATTGGAAATCCTAAGGTGAATAGTAAATAGTGAACACTGTGAAGAGCTACTTGCCGAGGTACTCTATTTTACATCCTTCGAACCCTAAATTTCAAATTATGGCTGCAAGTTCCTCCGCACCAGCTAAGAGTATGGAGGTAGAACCAGAACAAATTCAGTTGATACAGAGTGATGAATGTGAACCTCTCAACTTTCAAGCCATTCCTAAAAGTGTGATACAAAGTGATTTAACAGGAGCCCTCTCATCCATTCCACCCAAGGTACTCATGATTTATGATGTTAGATCGTGTTATATGGTTAAGATTGGTGAAGTAGGAGATAGTGAATTGAGGAAATCCTACAGTAAATTGTGTGAAAATGGAATTCTGAAGGCAGGATTCAAACATCTAGCCAAAAAAGGGTTAACTCGTGCCCTTAATTTTCCCCAAGGTTTCAAAGATGAATGGATAAAATTTTTCCTTAGTCAAGTTCATGACATGTGTATGTGGTTAGATAATGGACCAATCAAGATCACTAAAAGCATGATTCATCGAGTGACTGGATATCCTGTAGTAAATGGAAAATGAACCATGAGGGATAACAACAAAGAAGAGAGTACATTGAACACTAGAGTAGTATGGAATAATAGATGTATGACTATCTCTACAATTACTGACCTAGAACTTGATTTTGGAGTAAGGGTTATAGAACATAAGTTCTATCAGTCCAGCAGATTGGATAGTGTTCCTTGTAAAGCAGTTGATCAGGCATGGAAAATTGTGAAGAAGAATCACACATATGATCTTTCCAAGCTATAGCAGACACAACTAGCTGAGAACCTAGTATCAGTCAAAAAGGCTAAGAGCTTGTCATGTAAGTTTGGTTCCTTACTAGTTTGTATATTTTTCTACATTCAAGATACATTTCCTACACTAGTAAATATTGTTTGGAAAAAGGATAGACCCATTACAGTTAAAATTAGGGAATGTATAGAGAAGTTGGGTAGTAATTTCAATAGCATTATGGGAAGCTATTTTGTAGAATTCAAGAAGAGAATGATATTAAGGACTAGGATTCCTAAGTCTCTAGTGGAGAAGCACTATGAGGAAATATATTTTCTAGTTGATACAGATAATAGTTATATCAAGGCAGTGACTCCTAGGGTAACATGCTTAGAACCTTTTCCATATGAAATCAATGTTGATGAAGCATCAGCTACCATCATTGCACTCCTAGCTGAGGCAATTGATACTACAATAGAGATATTTGGAAATTTTGATGAAGCTAAGGCTAAAATTTCTAGAAGTTTGAATGAAGGAACCATGGAGAGGAAAAGAAAGAAAATTGTAAAAAATCTCAAGAAAATGGTTGGCTTAGGTAGTGATGAAGAACCTGAGGATGCACCTTTAGGCCTGACCACTAGACAAGGTGAGGATATTTCTACAAAGGAGGAAGTCAATGCATCAGAAGAGGTTACTAAGAAAGCTAAGGGCAAGAAACCATCAATTGTAATAGTAACCAAGAGGAGCAAATCCAAACCTAAGATTACACCTCCTGCAGCTAATCATCTGAGGACAAGAGCATCTACTTTTACTTCCCCAGTAGAAGTGTAAACAAAAGTGTATGGTAAAAGGAAAGTTGCAAAAAGAAGTTCTGGAAAGGAAGCAAAGGTTGCTCCTAAGGCTGAGCTGAGTAAGCCAGCAAAGAGACCAAGAAGGAGATTAAATTTGGAGACAGATAGTGATGAGGAGAAGACAAAAACTGATAAACCCAGAAACATACCTAAAGCTCAATTCAAGAAACCAGCAATTATTGATGAGGTATGTGATACTTTGAGGAATTCAGCAGGGTTAGCAACATTTAAGTTTACTAAGTATGAAAAGTTGAAAATAGCAGATAGGCACAAAGTACAGGAAGCACTATTGGACATGATGAGTACTTTCAAATTAACTCCTACGAAGATAGGAAATCATGTGCCAGATGAACTTTATGATTTTCTATCAGGAAAATGGGAATTTGCACTATCCATAGAAAGACAGATCAGGGAAGGAACACTACCCCAGGTAATACCTGAGCTCACCTCAAAACAAAGAGTCAAACTCATTGAGGAATACAAGAGAAGATTTGTTCCTAAAATCAGAGGCTATGTTGTTCTAAAAAATGACATTGAAGGTGTAGTACAGCAGAGCACAAGGATTTGGAAAGAGATCTTTGGTTTGCTCATTCCAAAAGATAAAAAATCTGGTGAGGGGACAATCAAGCAAAAGACAAAAGAAGTTGAAGTCAAGACTACCCCTAAACCACAGGTAACACAAGGGAAAATTGCCACTGAATAGGACAAGACCAAAGATGCATTAGATGCAACAAACTCTGTTTATCTGACTGTAGATAGTTCTCTGGATGATATAGTTGATGATCCAAGCAATTTGAATGCCGAGGAGCAAGAGATGCCAAGTGGTAAAGACACTGACTCACCTATTAAGGAAACTAATACTGAAGAAGAAAAATCCACAGCATTTGATGAGATACTTGAAGTTGTCAATGATCAGAAAGGTGAAGAGAAACAACAAACAAATGAACAAGAGGTAACTTCTCAGAATCCACCTATTTTAGAGGTTGTAAAGACAGTTTTAGATAGTGGAGTAGAAATAACAGATATTGTTGATAAGCCTAAAGAAGTAGAGGCAGTGCAAGTGTTGGTTGATCTACCACACTCTGCATCGTCCACTACCACTGGTTCTGAAACTAAGAGTATGTCAAACCCCCAAACAATATTGATAGAATTAAAAGAGGCATTGAATTTTGACACTGTCAAAGGGAAATATATTATGCTACCGAGCATAAGTTCTCCAGAACTGAAGAAGAATAAAATCTTGAAGAAGAAGTCTCCAATTTTAGATGTAACATTAGATGAAGTCATTGTCATTCCACAATGGAATCCCAATGAGTTATCTTTTGAACAAATAGAGACTCTTCAAGAATTTCTTAAGAGGAAGAAGAGACAGGAAGAGTTGAAGATAGAAAAAAAGAAAAAGCAAGTGTTGCATGACATCAAAGACATATTTACAAAGGCTTTTGACTTAGAAGATGAAACACCTCAAGCTCCAATCATTGATCAGCTAGTCAAAATTGTACATAAAGTAACAGATGAGGATATAGACAGCAATGATAAGCTTCTACAATGGTCCCAGAGAAGATTTGAGAGAAAAGTTCTAGAGAAAATCTCAGAAGAGATAGCAACTAAACAGGTTGAACTTGCTATTCTTGTAGAAACTTTAGAGAAAGTTACAGCCAATGTTTATTCTTTGTATAGGAAATTATGTGATGTTGAATTTTTCACAAAGGATAATCTACAGCTTGTTGAAAAGCTAAAATTAGATTTGAGATCAATTGGTGCTACTTTAGGTAAAGATACTACATCTAGTTCTTTACATTTTAATAAGTTGATAAATGCACAAAGGAGAATAGCTGAGCTTATGGCTAAAGATGGTCGAATAAAGTCCAAACTGATAACTATTTAGACAAGTCTATTGGCTCACTTGGACGTAATACAGAAGGAACTTTCAAAAGCAAAGGAGTTATCATAGAGTAGTACAGATCTATCAACTGCAGAAAGTTTAGTGAGTATAGCTGCCGAGCTAGAAATAAAATTCAAAGTTATGAAGATTGCAAAGGAAAGTTGGGATACCACATTTGAATCCACCCTATAGCTTCATAAACAATTTTTGGATAAGTACAACTTAACCCCACTAGCAATCAGTGACAAAAACAAGGGGGAAGTTAGTAAGGAAGTTGGCAGTTAGTAAGGAAATCATTTAAGGAAGTATGAAAGGATACATCAGGTTAACATAGGTACACTTTTATATAAATTTTGAAGGCACGTAAACTTTTTGTATGTATTTTTCTGAGTATATTCCTAGGGGGGGTACTTTGTATACTTAAGTAATATTTTTTTGATAAATGAATGGAAGTAATGATAAGTGTTTTTGCCACTAATATCAAAGGGGGAGATTGTTAATCTCTAATATCTAATGATGATTAGTGACCAACACTTAGTCATTCACCTAGGCAGTTTTAGTTGGCTATCACTATGGCTGAGCTAAAACTATGCAAGGCCGAGCAACATTGCCAAGTAGTTTTCAGTATGCCTAGTTACATTTCTGAGCCGAGTTACATTGCCAAGCCGAAGTAAGACACAAAGATGTTAAGTGTTGAGCAACAGAGAGTCAAGTGCCGAGTAGAATATTTTTTGTATACATGTCTGGAGTGATACAAACTTCAAAGATAAGTGATCTGGCCGACTTGTATAAGCTTTTTAGGCCGACTGATGTATGCATTTAATATTTTTATACAGAGTTAGTTATGCATTTAATTGTTTTATCCTATGCATGACTCATTGTAAGCATTATTTATTTTACCATCAAGGCATGGATATCAGATATTGATCATTGATATAGATCTCATTATCAGATCTAAACAGATATATTAGATTGCTTCTAAACCCTATTTTGTAAGTGTGTGAATAGTGTGTGGTGACTACATTTTCAGAAGTGAAATGCATAGAGGGTTATTTTGTTAAGAAGGAGAAATCAAGTAGAACAAGAACACAGTGAACAGTAGAGTAAATGTTATATCAGATTATGAGATCATAGAAGGTACTGGAAAGAGGAGATCCATCATCAGCATCAAAGTGCATAACAAAGGATCAATACTTGAGACTGTCTAATAATTGTATCAGGTGAAAATCTCTTAACAGAGTGGTTCTAGCAGACCTTTCTTAAATCTCCTAACAGAGTGCTTACTTCATTGTAAGTTGAAGTCCTTTAACAGGGTATATTGTAATGATCTTAAGCTCTTAACAGGGCAAACCTTTCATAGGGTAGATTACATTTTGTAATCAAACATTGTAACCTTAATAGGTACACTTTATTATTGCAGTTGTGGAGAATTTTGTGGGTGTCATCCCCACCCTATTTTTACCTATTTGGGTTTCTAGGTTACCAAGTTATTGTGTTATGTGTTACTTATTTCATTATGTGGATGCTATCTAAGATTACATTAGATTCATTTATGTATGAATGTGGATCAATTTGTTTTAAGTGTTTAATTTTGAAGATCTGATTCACCCCCCCTCTCAGTATCTTGCTTTCCCATTATTGTATTTCCAACAATATCTACTCCCTTCTTCATTATCTTATTTAAGTCATGTAAGAAATTTCTCCATATCTCAACATTCCTTTTTATTCTCTATTCTTCTTTTGAAACCATGTAGAGGAGGTGAGTGAACTTAGTAGCAATAGTGTGGAAATGTACTAAAACTAGCTGAATGATCTCTTTACCAAATTCCTCCACTTCCTCTCTCCAATTAGCACAAGCCTTGAAGAATGATTTATTTTTTTCTTGGGGTGCCCTTTTCTCTAGTGCTTCCTATAATGTGGCCTCTAGAATAATCTGGCCAATAGGACCAACCAATTGATAATTGTACTCCTTCGGTACTTTATTACTGTTTCTCAATTGAAATTTTCTCAATGGTACATCATTCAAACCATTTATCATGGAAGAAAATTGTCATCTCCATTGGCTCCGGTTGGTCGGGTAAACACTATTGGATACCCTTTTTTGCTTGCATAGCATCAAGAACTTTTCGGCACATGTCAGACCAAAGTGTCCCCAAGGTGCACTAATTGAAATTGGAAAGAAATTTTTGGAGAGAAATATCTTGAACCTCATGAGAATTATCAAAGATCTATGAAATGCACAAGAACCCTCTTGGGAAGGTCTACAAGAATGTGGATCCATTCTTGGAGATTCCATTCTAAATCCATTTGGTGACCCAATATCAATTGGTGTAAAAAGTTGCAATGTTGCTCAGTTGAAAGTTTCTCAATGGTGCATCTTTCAAACCATTCATTATGGGACCAAACCGTCAGCTCCACCATCTCCAGTTAACTGGGTAAATATTAGTGGATACCTTTTTTCTCTTTTCTAGTATCAAGAACATTCTGACGCATGTCTGACCAAAGTGTTCTGAAGGTGCACTAAGCCAAATTGAGCAGCAACTTTCAGAGAATGATATCTCAAACCTCATGAGATATATCAAATATTTGTGAAGTGAAAAGGGACTATCTTGGGAAGGTCTACAAGTGCTTGGCTCAGTTATGAGAGATTCCACTTGGATTACATTTGGCGACCCGATCTTGGTTGGTGCAATAAGTTACATTATTACTCAGTTAAAAGTTTCTCAATGGTGCATATTTCAAATTGTTCATCATGTGACCAAACCAACACCTCCATAAACTCTAGTTGGCTGGGTGAATGCTAGTGGATACCTTTTTTTTCTTGCGTAGCATCAAGAATGTTCTGACACATGTCAGACTAAAGTGTTCTCAAGGTGCACTAAGCCAAATTGGGAAGAAATTTTTGTAGAGTGATATCTCAGACCTTGTGAGAGATATCTAAGATCCATGAAGTAAAAAAGAACCATATTGGGAAGGTCTAAAGCATGAGGCTCAGTTCTGGGAGATTCCACTCAAATTACATTTGGCGACTGGATCTTGGTTGGTGCAAAAAGTTTCATTATTACTGAGTTGAAAGTTTGTCAATGGTGCATCTTTTAAACCATTCCATCATGGGAGAAAACCATCAGCTCCATCAGCTCTAGTTGGCTAGGTAACCTCTATTGGATACCTTTCTTTTCTTGCATAGCATCAAGAACATTCTAGCGCATGTTTAACCAAAGTGTTCCCAATGTGCACTAAGCCAAATTGGGTAGCATTTTTTGAAGAGAGATGTCTAGGACCTCATGAGAGATATTAGAGATATTTGAAGTGCACAAGCACAATCTTAGGAAGGTCTACAATCATGTCTCTTAGTTCTAGGAAATTCCACTCATATTCTATTTGGCAACCCGATCTTGGTTGGTACAAAAAGTTGCAATGTTTCTTAGTTGAAAGTTGTTCAATGGTGCATCTTTCAATCCGTTTGTCCTAGGACTAAACCGTCTGTTCTGTTAGCTCTAGTTAGTCAAGTGAACCCAGTTACAAACTAGAGGCAATGGGAAAGTCTTGGAGAAAGTGTGGAATTATGTTGGAAGTTGATTCAAGGTGCTAGAGGTAGTGGGTAGGTCTTTTCATTCATTTTATGTAATTGCAGCCTATGGTGCATTTGGGGGTTCCTAGGGTCATTTTCTTTATCTTTGAAATCATATACCTTTTATAGAGTTTAATAGTTGTCAAAACAATTGTCTCTACATTATTATGGTATACAAATTTGGAGTCTATTATCCTAGTTGCAGTCTATTACGCCTATTAATTTGGTTCGATATAATATTTTCAAGGTAGTTTCTTTTGAAAAGATTATATCTATTACACATGACAATGCATGACAAAGATATAATATGGAAATGAAAATACATACAATGCATGAAAAAAAATGTAGTATGGAAATAATACATACATACAATGCATGAAAAATATATAATATGAAAATGAACATACATACATAAATACAATGCATGACAAAGACATAATATAAAAATAATACATACATACAACACATGACAAAGATATAATATGGAAATGATACATACATATAACACATGACAAAGGCAAAATAACCAAAAATAAACATGTAGATATGTATATATGATTTTTTTGTACAAAATGTGGCACATGCACCATCTCAAAATAGTTGCAAAATCAACACACACACACACACATATATATATATACAATGTGGCATGCACCATCTTAAAAGGTTCCATATGGCATCTCAAAATAAGAAGTTCAACTATAAATGTTTCTAGGACATCTTATTCTACTGGTGGATCATCAAAATGAAGCCTCTTTGAAGTACTCTTTGGCTCTGATGGATCTGCATTCAAACACAAAAGTGAAACACCATGTTAGATTACTTAATTTATATGGTTTCTAAAAATAAAAAAATAAATAATCTAAATCACAGTCAACAATAATAAAAAAACAAATATTAAAATTGAACTCTCATGTACCTCACCTCTATGTCTCCTAATGTGGTTAGGAGACCTAACATATGTCCTTGGTAGTGAAGGGACAATTCTACCAATGTCGACTCTGACCTATATATGTTTGCGAACATGAGATTGATCTACGAGTTATACTATTTAATGTTAAATCCTTGGTAGCAAATATATGTTTACAAAATAATTGAATTACCATTAAAATGTACCTATGTTGAACTTTCTTCAAGAAATGTCAGTTGGGTCATCAATGATACTAACCCTTGGCATTGTACCACCCTCAAACTAGGGATTGTTGGAGATTTGCTTTTGTGAAAATAAGTGATTGTATGTTTGTCATTAATGACAACATATAATATGCATCAATGTTCTATATGAAATTAGTAGTATAGATGTTCTGGAGCTATACTTGTTCATTTCCATGGTGTATACATGTTCTAGATGCTATGTGCATTCACCCCGAGTCAAATATGAAGTTTCAGTTGAGTTATGATAATCAATTATGACAGTTACTGAGACTGAAGACTATCTGTGAAGAGTCGACGTAATCACATTATTTCTTGAGTTGCATCTATCTTTGGGATATGCATGTTTGTATTCAATTTTACATATGAGTTAAAGATAATTATATAAAGGAACCAAACATGTTCTATCAGAATCCTGAAGTTGGAGTTAATTTGGTGGAGCCAACTTTGTGAAGTGTCGTGTCTATTTAGTCTAAGTTGAGTGTTTCTAATAAGGTTGTGTGGTTGATGTGGCTAACTAAAGAAGTATTGAGGGGACTCCTAGAGCCGGAAAAGATCACATCCTTTGGAGAAGATACTTATAGTAGTTCATTTGATGAATGCCTAGTGTGAATGAGAAGAATAAAGATAGAAAAAGTATAGAATGGAATGTCCATTGTTTTGGGACAGTAGAGACATTTCATTCATCAAGAAAAGATCTATGTGAAGAAGAAGTGGAAGTATACAATACACTAGAACTGATCAAGACAATAGGTCTATTCAAATAGCTCATCTATTAGATATAGTGTATATCTGTTCTACTGAAGGTTGTAGCCTTCATCATTTTAGCAATGAGCTTTTGGACAGTGAGTCCTCACCCCTAACAGGGTTACTTGTAAAATACTCCTAATAGGGTCCAACCTTTAACTAGGTCTCTGTACTTATTTTATTGTAAAGAATAACTTCTAACAGGGTTGCAAGATCTCTTAATAGGGATAATTATACTCAAGTACAGTTCTTTGTGGGTGCTAATTCCCACCGGGGTTTTTACCTATTTGGTTTCCCCGTAACCAAAATTGTTGTGTTCTCCATTGTGCTATCTGAATGTGCATTTTCTTTATGTTAATTGATATCTAAGTAAAGAAAAAGAATTAAAGTAGCTGATAACTAATTCACCCCCCCTCTCAGTTATCCTTTGGGACTATTCCAATAATTGGTATTAGAGCCAAGTGCCTTGGAGAGGAAACCTAATAGCTTAAGGTAGATCAGATGGCATACTTCAGGAAAGAGAGTCCTAAGTTCGATGGAGAAAACTATCTTGACTAGAAGAACAAAATGATAACACATCTTCATTGCATTAGATTTGAGATCTATGATATTGCCACTCAAGAAACTAAAGTTTCCACCTTGAAAGACCTTGTAGAAGAAGACTCTACAATCAAACAAAAGGAAGTGTTCACTCAAAATGCAATCGCCAAAGAAGCGCTAATCAGTTCCCTATCTGACAGTGAATTTTCTGAGATCAAGAAGGCAGATAAAGCATACTCTATATGGAAATACTTAGAAGATATGTTTGAAGGAAACATCCAAGAAAATAATGCACACAGAAAGACATGGAAGAAAAGGTACAACAACTTAGAGATGATACCAGAAGAAAACATCAGAGCCTACAATCAAAGAATTAATGAAGCAGTTTCAGGTATCAAGAACAATGGTGGAGAATTTTTAGAGGATGATATAATGGACAAACTAATGCCCACACTAACAACAAACTATGAGAGAAAGATCAATATCTTAGATGAGACTATGCAATTTTCAAAAGAATTCAAGAGAGAGACTTTGATCAGCAAAATATCTACATTTTAGATATCAAGAATGAAGATAGAACCCAAACGTGAGACAATTTTCAAGGCCTCAGTCCACAACAAGAAATCCATAGGCAACTCTAGTAATAATGAAGAAGTGGATACAGAACTAGAAGAAATCATTGCTATGATTTCCAATAAAGAAAGGAAAGGTAAAGGGAAATATGAAGGACAAATACCATTCAAATTTATTTCATGCAACAAAGTTGGTCACTTTGCATCCAAGTGTCCTATAAGATTCAAGAAGTTCAGATCAGATTACAAGCCCAAGTACACTAAGGAATGTTATCATGCTGAAGATGGTGTAACTGATGATGATTCAAGAGAAGATGAAATTGGTTTCATTTCCATTAAATAAATTGAAAATATGCTTGAATAAATGGACAAAGAAGATGAAGAAAAAACATAAGAGCTAGCATTAGTTTCAAAAGATGACATCGAAACTGACTGGATCATTGACAACAGATGTTCACACCACATGACTGGAGACAAAGATAGATTTGTACATTTGAAAAAATACAAAGGTTTCATGGTTAGATTTGGAGATAACACTCCCAAACCTATCATAGGTAGAGGTTCTATCACCTTAGATGTAAATAATAAGACAGCTGATGTTCTTTATGTTGATGTTTTACATCATAACTTGCTAAGTGTTGGATAGTTGCTTGATAAAGGATATCAGTTGGAATTCAAAAACAACCAGTGGATCATTAACAAAAAGGAGACATGATTGCATTAGGCTCAAAGACCAAAGGTAATGTCTTTCACCTCAATTCAGAAGTAAGTTGTTTTGTTGCAAAAGTGGATGACAGTTGGCTATGGCACAAGAGACTTTGTCATATCAATTTTAACAACATAGTTAAGATAAGTAATGTACATGCAGTAAGAGACCTTCCAAGTATTGCAAAACCAGTTGACACCATGTGAAGGGAATGTGTGATGGGGAAGCATGTGAGGACCTCATTTAGGAGCAAACAAGACTTTGCAGAAAACAAATTAGATCTGATACATATAGACCTATGTGGACCTACTCAAATAAGATCTTACTATGGAGAAAGATATTTCATATTTTTTTTTAATTTCTCAAGGATGATATGGGTTGCATTCTTAAAAGACAAATTTGAAGCTTTTGAAAAGTTCAAAGTGTTCAAAGCTAAGGTTAAGAATGAATCTGGACTAAAGATAAAATGTTTGAGATCTGATAGAGGAGGAGAATTCACCTCTGACTAGTTTTATGATTATTGTGAAGAACATGGAATCAAGAGATAGTTAAGTGCACCTAGAACCCCTCAGCAGAATGGGATTGCAGAAAGAAGGAATAGAATAACACTTGACACAATGCACACTATCATGTTTAAAGGAAAGGTTTCTCATACCTATTGGAGAGATGTGGTCAATACAGTAGTCTATACTATCAATAGAATATAATTAAGGCCAAGCGTAGACAAGACACCCTATGAACTTTGGTTTGGTAATGTACCTACTATAGAATACTTCATAATCTTTGGAAGAAAGTGTTACATCAAGAGAGATGATAGCATTGGCAATTTTGATGCTAGAAGCGAGGAATGTATTTTTCTTGGTTACTCTACTAAAAGAAAAGCCTATAGATGTTTTAATCTAAGATTAAAGAAGATCATTGAAAGTACTCATGTGAAGATTGATGAGAAGTTTATGATTCAAGAAAGATATTATGACTATGCTCCCATGATTGAAGATGAGCCCAGACCCATCAATAAGGACATAGTTATTGAAGAAATGTTTGACTATATTGATGTTTCATGTAACAATCCTAAACCAAGTGAAGAATAATCATAGATTACAGATGAAAGTATTGCTCCTAAGAATTCAAAATACCACTCTAAAGAAGATATCATTGGATATCAGAGCGCAAAAGTCTTGAAAAGATCTAGAGAAAAAGGTTCAACCGCTGATGAAGAGGTATGCTTACTTTCACAGACTAAAGCCTTAAGTGTTGAAGATGCGTGCAAAGATTCAAATTGGAAAAGTGCTATGCAAGAAGAATTAGATCAAATAATCAAGAATGAAACATGGGAACTTGTCCCTAGACCTCATGACAAGAATGTGATTGGAACAAAGTGGATATTCAGGAACAAAATGAATGAAGAAGGCACAGTGGTAAGAAACAAAGAAAGATTAGTATGTAAAGGAATTGCGTAGAGAGAAGGAATAGACTACACTGATACATTTTCCATTGTGAGCTGAGTAGAAGCTATCAAGTTGTTTTTGGCATATGAAACATTCAAGAACTTTAAAGAATATCAAATGGATGGCAAGTCAGCTTTTTTGAATGGTGACTTGAAGGAAGAAGTCTACATGGAGCAACATGAAGGATTCAAACTTTCAAACAAACTAGACATGGTATGTAGATTAAAGAAAGAACTTTATGGACTTAAACAGGCCCCAAGAGCTTGGTATGAGAGACTTGATGGTTACTTAACAAAGATAGGATTTAGAAAAGGAGTAGCAGACTATAATTTATTTATAAGAGAGATAGATGAAGGATTACTACTCATTGCTATTTTTGCTGATGACATTATCTTTGGAGGTAATGACAAACTTAGTGCAAAATTCACCAAAGAAATGAAAAGTGAGTTTGAAATGAGCATGATTGGACCTATCAAATATTTTCTTAGATTGAATGTAAAACAAATAGACAAAGGCATATTCATAAATCAGTCTAAGTATGTAAAGGAGATATTGAAGACTTTCAAGATGGAAGATTGCAAACTAGTAAGCACCCCCATGATAAAAGGATGCAAGCTTTCTAAAGATGATGATTCCATAGCAGTTGAGAAGACCCTATACAAGTCTATGATTGGAAAACTCATATATATTACTTAATCTAGACCTGATATTTCTAATGTAGTTGGCATTGTTGGAAGATTTGCAACTGAACCCAAGAAAAATAACCTAATGGAAATAAAAAGAATAGTCAAATACTTAAAAGGGACTATTGACTATGGTATCCTAACTTTGAGAATATACAACTTCATGTGTATATAGATGCAGATTGGGCAGGTTGTGTTGATGATAGAAAGAGTACATCAGGAGGAGCAATATTTCTTGGAGACAAATTGGTCACTTGGACATTTAAAAAAAACAAATTGTATCTCTCAGTCAACAGCAGAAGCTGAGTATGTTGGAGCAGCATTGAATTGTTAAACACTGGTTTGGATCAAGCAGATGATTAAAGACTTTGGTAGTCAGATTGATTATCCTATTGTTATTCACTATGACAACACTAGTACTATAAATATGTCAAAGAACCCTGTAATGAATGCAAAGACAAAACACATTGAGATCAAATACCATTTTCTAAGAGAAAAAGTTGTAGACAGAGAAGTAAAGTTGGATTATGTGAGCACTAAAGAACAATTAGCAGATATTTTTACAAAGCCATTATCAAAAGATACTTTTGAGTATCTCAGGGAGAAGTTAGGAGTAATTCCCTTTCCTGAGTCTGATTAGAATTTGCAACAAGAACATCAGTCCTTGGTGACTAATGAATGGTTGAATACTCTACTTTTGGAGTAGTACCTGTGCTTAATGGTGTTTAACACCCTTTGTCATTGATGTCAAAGGGGGAGTATTAGTAAGGGGGATCATATAATCTAGGGGAGTATATAGAGTAGAAGCAGTGAAGAGGAACTTTTGATGAGGATATTGAGAAGATTGTAAAAATAAGGAAGACACTTTGAGTTGATAACATCATATGTTGCCATCAAAGTCAAAGGGGGATATTGTTGGAGATTTTCTTCTCTGCAAATAATTGATTGTATGTTTGTCATTGATGACAACATATAATATACAATAGTGTTCTATATGAAATTAGCAGTATAGATGTTCTGGAGCTATGTGTGTTCATTTCTATGGTGTATACATGTTCTAGATGATATATGCATTCATGCTGAGTCAGATATGAAGTTTCAGTTGAGTTATGCTAATGAGTTATGATAGTTACTGAGACTGAAGACTATCTCTGAAGAGTCAATGTAATTACATTATTTCTTGAGTTGCCCTATCTTTGGGATATGCGTGTTTGTATTCATGTTTAGTTATGATTTAAAGATAATTATCTAAAGGCACCAAACATGTTCTATCAAAATCGTGAAGTTGGAGTTAATTTGGTTGAGTCAACTTTGTGAAGCGTCACATCTATTCAGTCTGAGTTGCATGTTTCTAATCAGGTTGCATGGTTGATGTGGCTGACTAAATAAGTATTGAAGGGACTCCTAGAGCTGAAAAATATCACATCCTTTGGAGAAGACACTTATAGTAGTTCATTTGATGAATAAAAAGTGTGAATGAGAAGAATAAAGATAGAAAAAGTACATAATAGAATTTCTATTATTTTGGGACAGTAGAGACATGTCATTCATCAAAAAAAGATCTATGTAAAGAAGAATTGGAAGTATACAATACACTCAAACTGATCAAGAAAGTAGGTCTACTCAAATAGTTCATCTATCAGATATAGTGTATATCTGTTCTACAGAAGGTTGCAACCTTCATCATTTTAGCAGTGAGCTTTTGGAGAGCGAGTCCTCACCCCTAACAGGGTTACTTGTAAAAGACTTCTAACAAGGTTGCAAGATCTCTTAATAGGGATAATTATACTCAAGTACAGTTCTTTGTGGGTGCTAATTCCCACTGGGGTTTTTACCTATTTGGTTTCCTCGTAACCAAAATTGTTGTGTTCTCTATTGTGTTATTTGAATTTATATTTATGTTAATTGATATCTAAGTAAATAAAAGAATTAAAGTAGCTAATAAATGATTCACCCCCCCCTCTCAGTTATCCTTTGGGACTATTCCAACAGGGATGACCTACAAAAGTCAAATAGATATTTGATACAATCATGAATTGATCATATTATATATGCTTAATAGTAAATACAAACAAATAAATTTAGAAATACTTGATCATGAAGGACAGGAGGAAGGTGAGAAGGAGGAACCTGTGAAAATCTAGGAGGAGACCAATGAGAAGAGAAAAGTGGTAAGTGGGTTTATGCAGGTTGCCAAAGACCACACTGATACAAACATGCAAATGACCTCTTGGTTGTTTGAAGAAATAAAAGATATCAACATCAAGCAGTCTTTGCTCGAGGACAAAATTGATAAAATTCCTCTATTGATGACAAAGACAAATACTCTTAAAGATGTCAATGATGAATGCATTGGGGGGGTAGAGAAGGGGATAATAGAAAAAATGGAACTTAAAATCAACGCGTCAATGGAAACTTCCACCAGCACACTACTTCAAGCAATATCCAACATATAGAAGAAATCCTCAGTAGGATCATGAAGCAGAACTATGAAGGAATGAAGGTTACTATTGATAATCAACGCTCCCTTGTGGCTATGTTGGAGGGTAATTCCAACCTTATTAATGTTCAAGATGACAATGAAAAAGGGACCAACTCTGTTGGTCTTGGATCTAGGACTAGAGAAGGTACTAAAAAGAATAAGATGGTCAGCTAAAAGGATATTGAGAACCTCATGGATTCTATTTAGCAATATGAATTCCTGAAGGAGGCTAGTATTGGTCTTAAGAAAAATAATCCTAACTATTTTGTCCTGGTCATCGTATTTTTTTCTATTGGGCATTTTTTATAGGATGCTAGTGTTGGGGAGGTGTTGTAATGTCTTCTTTTGTTTCTCCCAACAATTTTTTTTTGGTCTGTGCTTAATCTTCCTATCTTCTATGCTTTTGTAAAGGGTTACGGTTCCCTTCATAAACTATTATTTCCATAATTAAATACAAGTAAATTTAGAAAAATACATACCATGGGGCTATCACTACAAATTGAGATACATATGACTCTACTGTGAAAAATTGGTCTCACAAAATCGTCAGACACCATCCTTTGTCAAATAAACCATACAAATTAAAAATGAGTACGCACAAGTGATAATTATAGATGTATGCATAAAAAATATAAAATGCTTAATTACCTTCCCCTTGTCAATGCCACATGCTTGAAACCCCTCACATTGCCCCCCAGTGGCAACTTGTTAAACCTGCACTAGTATATAATAAGATGATCATAAAAATTAGAAAACACATGTATATACTATTATAAAAAAGGAAACCAATGAGTACATTAAAATGTATGTATCGTGGAAGTGTCTAGGCCAAAAAATTATCTGAAAACATGGACCCCTCCACATGTGTCATCTCCTCCTCTATCATCAATTGAACATAAATGGAATACATAAAAAAACATAAGTGGGCAATCATTATAATAAAATTCTACTAAAAATATGAATGTTTAAAATTAAATACAATGTAAAAGGTTAACTATTTGATCTTACCATAACAATAGGATTCCATAGCTCTCCATGATCCTAATTTACATCTTTATGATGTGCTTCAATGCATGTAGTGTGTTGTGTAGTATTTTCCACCTTGAAGATGTAGTTATATGCATCGCTATCATTCAGGGGACCCAAGCACATATTCTTGCACATAGTGAAAGTGTAGGGCACAAAAACATATGATCTTGTGGAGGATGTGGAAGGGCTAGAATCATCAGCATGAGGAAGAAACAATTTCACACTCTGCCTAGCTAGTAGATCACTCAAAGTGTGAATGGCTCAAATAGTTTGTGATCTAGCCTCAGGAATAATATCAGGATGTTGCACTCTAGGAGGTGGTGAAATCTTGGAAGGGGAAAAATATGTGCAAGATTTCACCCGGTGTGCCCATGGCCTATCTTGAGGAACGCTTAAGCATAAAATTTTCTTAAGAAATATAATGGGACACCCAAGTTACTGTGGAGATTCCTATCAAAAACCATCCACCAGCGGTCCCAAAACTTGTCATGAATTGCATCATTTGTATACCATTTAATTGACAACTTGGTTTTTTTAGGGTCCACTTTAAAAAAAGTTTTGGGATCCATAATAAGGTTACATATGTCATGTTTTGTTATATTTAGGTTCATAACTTGATCATAATCAAGTCCATTGTCAAATTCGGTGTGCATGAAATTGCACGAAAGAAGTGCAGCATTATGTTTCTCTGTGAGTTTCTTCATGTTTTCAATAACAAAGTTTAACATGGAAAGAATGGAGCCCAGTGTGTGGATATTGGTATATGTAGTCTCATATCCTTTAAGCTAATTTATATTGTCTCTTATGAGATCCTCTAAAGGTTGAGGGTTTGAGACTGGTTGGTCTTCTGAAGGTGGGGGATTGTTTGGAGGTGGTTCCTGATTGTTTTTGATTGCTGGTAAAAATAAGTTTTATGGGGACCTAAAACCCCTTAAAATTAAAGAAAAAATATAAGTAGAAAAAAATGGACTAAATAGAGACAGGACTGGGAACCAGCCCGCAAACCCAGACAAAGATAGAAAACTAAAGAGAAAATCCAGAAACCAGCTAGACTGTCCAGCATCTAGAAATCGAAAGATGATGCACAAATAAAAGGGGAACACCAGAGCTAGGACAACTCTAGGAGAGTGCCCTCCACTTCCTTCTTTGCTTCTGCAACCTTTTTGATGGCCGCGTTGAAATTTGATAGCTCTGAAATCCTTTATAGAATTTTCTTCTTCTTGGCTGAATGTGTGCACTTACCTGATCCATCATCTTCATTATCATCTCTGTTTTCATCAATCTTTATAGTGGGGGAATCCATTTAAGATTTAATTGAGTTAAAACACTCCACAGTAGTACCCATGAAGACATTATTGTCCTTCATGTGTTTTTTCAAAGTAGTCTCCAAGGTGTCCAGTCTCTCATGTAAAGACTTCAAATTTTTCTCATCCTCTGTGTTCTATTTTCCCTCATCCCCAGCCGACCCAGAGTTAATAAGATCGACACAAGAAGACAAAGCTTTGTAGTTCAGATGAAGAATTTTGATTTCCTTAAATAACCATTTCATCAGTCAAAATGAGTATAAGGACATAGCTTTGGTAGTTTGTAGAACCCCAAAAGGGGGCTCAATTTTATCATCCATGTCCTCATGGAGAAGCTATACATTCCTCTCATGCATATCCACTAGCCTAGAAAAAGGGATGTTCTTAGAGGAAGCAGGTATATGGTCATTATAAACATTGCCTTGACCTAGAGTTTTTGCTTCTTTCTGTTCTCAATGCACCTCCATAAGAACCTTGAGCTTCAGAGAAATAGGGATTTCATTCTCTTTTGAACGCGTATAATTTACCAAAATGGGGACTTTTTGACCTCCCACATCCTCTTCAACAACCTCAGGAATTTTACTTTTATACTTAACACTGTGGGCTTCCTTAACACTATGGGCTTCCTTAGTTAGTTCCAGATTATTAACGGGGTCATTGGGAGGATTTTAAGATTGGTTTGAGTCCATGTCTAATTACAATTAAAACCAAAATAGAAAATTATAAATAATTTTTAAAAATGATAAATAATATCAATTAAACCCTAGATTTTATAAAAAAAACTACAAATTTCAATTAAAAAACAAAAAATAAAACTTAAAAATTTTACATACCTGATCAATTTGGAGATATTTCTCAAATACAAAAATTGGATATCAGATAGGTTTCGGATATCCAAAATCTTGGGCTATGTTTGACGTTTTCATAATGAAAATAGAGAACGCAACCCACGGGCCTTAAAAATAAGTTTTACTGGAAAAAATTGGATATCTGATTAGGCTTGTACTTTAGATTTTGATTTGTCCATGTGTACTGACACCCAGACCTACTAAAAATTTAAGAAACTTTTTAATGCGGTTTTGGACGAGTGAAAAAAAGAGTTTTACACATCGCCAATTTTTGGCATACCATAATTCTGCACATACCCATATATGTCATTATAGTTTATAAAGGGTGAATCATGTACCATTAATATTCTTTATAATAATAAAAAATATTTTTTTTTGTAGATTGATAGGTGAATTTTTGTTATCACCATCAAATATTCTACCTTGCTCATACTGAAAATTATCTGTCATTATGAAAGATATTGGAATGGAGTATCAAGCAATATATGTTTGTCCCAATGATCATATTATATATCATAAACAACTTGAATTTGCAAAAGAATACCTTGAATGTCATATAAGTAAATATCAAATAGATCAAATAGGAAAAAAGGTTCCTCGCAAAGTTATTTATTATATTCCCATTATTCCACGTATGCAATGAATATTCAAGTGCACTAGCTTGCCAAAATTTATGAATTACCATGCACGTAATAGAAGTTGAGATGACATTATTCAAACAAATGTAGATGATTTGAAATTTATTAAAATAGTGGAAAAGTGGCCAAACTTTAAAGAAGAACCTCATAATATCAAGCTTTCATTAGCAGCGGACGATGTCGAGACATTTCAAGAGCTGAGATCTCTTTACTCGGTGTGGCCTATTTTTTTTATCAATAACAAAATTCCTCCATGGATGTCAATAAAGAGGGAGAACATAATGTTGGAAATGATTTTTCTAGTTATTTTATCATTTATTAGTCATCTACATTTAATTATAAATATTGTAGTAAAATGGTCATAATAATTATGTAATATTTGTGTTCATTCAACTAGGTAAGTACCAAGTTAAAGATATGAATGTATATATTGAGTCTCTTATCGATGAGTCATTAGATTTATGAAATGTTGTCACTATTTATGATATCTCTAGACCAATAGGACAAAGACAATTTTAATTCCATGCAATGCAATGCTTGTATAGACAATATATGATCCCCGAGGGCTAACACTTTTTTCTGGTATATTATAGTGTTCAAGTTGTACATGATAACTATAATTATAAAAAATAACATATTTAATCCAATTATCCATTATCTTATTGGTCTTCAAGAAAAGGAAAAATTTGTATGTCTTATTTGTGGTCTAAAGATGAAATCTCGTCATTCAAAAAGTTTAGGAAAGCATGTGTTTGATGAGTATACACACTTCCTCCACAGAAATCATAAGTATCAAAATACTGAAAAACATCTTTGCAATGGGAAAGAAGAGACCTCATGAAAGCCACGAAGAATGACACCTCACTTATGAAAGTTGGAATATAATATAATTAATCATCAAGGTAATGTCATTCCATCTAATGGTTTATGTTTGGAATTTACATTTTTCTATTGTGTTTTGTTTACTGATGATGTAATTGATGATCGTAAAGGTTGTCAAGACATTAATGACCACCTTCCAAAGGAACTAAAATGTTATTCCAGACAATTTGGTAGGTTTCCCTAATACGAGCAGCTATAAATTGTGCATTTTTTTGATACTATGCATATTAGAAAGAATATAATAGAGACATTATAGAAAATAATGGATGGAAGGCATGAAAAATTAAAAAAAACGTCAAAATTTCTAGTGACATTCATGAATCCAATTATGCAATGCATATTTTTATTCAATCAAATAGAAATGGAGAGAAGATTAATATAAGTACTCTTCCTTGGTTATTAACGGACCATCACAACAATGTTATAAAAGAATTCATACAAAAATAATAATTTTTCACAAGATTTGCTGCGACCATAAACAATATCATATCAAAGAAAAGTGAATTTGGGTCAGGGATGAAAATGCATGATTGACATACATTTATTAATGTAATTCATGTTCTTCATTAAGGTGTATTATGTTATAAAATAATGAAAAGATCATTTTATATTTGTTGCAATCTGTTTTACCTCTATCTCTCCCATACCACTTCGGCAATAATATCAAGCCAGTCATATATGATTGTGGAAAATACATGAGGTAAGTAGTGATATTGTTTCAATAAGTTATATAGATATTATATTTGCTATTTGTTTTACTTTTTATATAATATATTGTATATAATTTTGTAAAGTATCATTTTTATATTTTTGCATCTTAAATCTTTTACAGGTGGTTGTCATCTACATAAATCCATAAAAAAGATATTAAATATTGGAAGAAAATTTTTTCTCATCTAATGTGTGAATTGCAAGAGTGTCTACCTTCAACTTTTTTCAATGCACAAGAAGGCTACCTCATACACCATGTTGAGGAGATTGATTGTGTGAACATGTACATAGTAGGTCAATGTGGATGGTTGAGAGGCACTCTAAATTTTTAAAGGATTTGGTTTGACAAAGAGCACATCTAGAGGATTCTAAGGTGGTGGGATATATAGTATACCAGACTATGGTGTACATTACTAGATATATTACTAAGTTTGCATCAAAGATCAATGTAGATCACAATTGGGATCTCAACCCCATCAACAAATTCGAAAGGGGGTACTTGATGGAGAAAGGTAGATTGAGAAAAATGAGAGGTAATTATAAGATGTTATTATAGTTAATTAATTCTTAATCTTCAAAATAAATCAGTTGTACGTCATCTATTTATTTTTGGTAAATTTGGTCGAGAGTGGGATGCACTACATTTGTATATTGCAAACAATCTTGATTGGGTGATCGTATGGATTGAACGATGTCAACATATTTGGTCACACATTAAGATGGGAAGGTGTGGCTTCATTGGTTAAAGAAGCTCATTGTAATGGAGATTCCAATGTTACGTGAAGGTAAATTGATTTATTATATAGTTTAAGAGATAAACAAGGATGTATAAATTTATTAATCACCCATATGTTTATCAACTCATGATGCAATAATTTTTACATGTTTGACATATTGTAGGTAAACACCACAACACTGTGCTGCAATGGTCATAAATTTTAAATCAAAAAGTCTGATAACACGAAGAAAACTTGTGATTCTGGGATAACTGCAGTCTTTGAGGTAACTAATATTTCATCTAGAAATGATATACATCCTTAAAAGTCTCAAAATTGATAATATGACATTTTGAATAATATACTTGAATATGACCTCAACTCTTTCAAATTTGTTATGTTCGTTGTCAAATGGTACATGCTACAACTGAATCAAAATGATTATAATAGAACTTTTATTGGACATGATAATGAATTTACAATGGTTAATACAAAGTCGTTTGAGCTTGTTGGGGATGATCTCTATGTTCTTCCAAACCAACATGAACATACATTTTACTTAGAGGTTCCACATAAACCGGGTTGGTCATTTATTGTTAGACATGATCCAAGAGGAAGACTGATAAAGAGTAATGTGATGGAAGAAGAATATATTGAAGAAGTAGAAGATGATGTAGATGATGATCATGATTGAAACATAGTTGATGATATAGATGATGATCACGATTGACAATTAGTCGATGATGTTCCAGAGAAGACCAAGAAGAAGACGATGAAGACGCTGATGACGGTGAGGGTGACAATGATGATGGCGATGATGATGACGATGACGATGACGATGATGATGTTGATGTCGAGGATATTAATGATGATGATGACAATGATGATGACGATGATGATAACAATCATGATCACCATCACGATCATAATCACGATCAAGATCACGATCCTGATCATGATCACGATGACGATGACGATGACAATGACGTTGATAATGACAACAACGATGATGATAATGATGATAATGATGATGATGATGACGACGACAATGACAATGATGATGACGATGATGATGACGATAACAATGACCATGACGATGACCATGACGATGACCATGACGATGACGATGATGATGATGAAGATGACGATGACGATGACGATGACGAGGACGATGATGATAATGATAACGATGACGATGACGATGACGATGATGATGACGATGATGATGACGATGACGGTGATGATAAAGATGAGGACGATTATCACGATGACGATGATGATGATGATGACGATGAAGATGATGATGACGATGACAATGACGACAATGAGGACATCGATGACGATGACGATGATGATAACGATGATGATAATGATGACGATGATAATGACGATGATGATGACAATGACGATGACGATGACGATGATGATGACGATGATAATGACGATGACGATGACGATGACGATGACGATGACGATGACGATGATGATGGCGATGACGATGGCGATGACGATGATGATGATGATGAGGATGAGGATGAGGATGACGATGATAATGACGATGATGATGACTATGAAGGTGACGATGACGATGACGATGACGATGACGATGATGATGACGATGACGATGACGATGATGATGACGATGATGATGAAGATGAATATGACGATGACGATAATGATGGCAATGGCGATGACGATGGTGATGGTGATGGTGATGACGATGATAATGACGATGACGATGACCATGACGATGACCATGACGATGATGATGACGATGATGATGATGACGACGATGATGACGATGATGATGACGATGAAGATGACGATGATGA